>VZQC01011226.1:1872943-1892894 GCA_009823505.1 Rhizomys pruinosus | reverse complement strand
ACACACACACACACACACACACACATAATTAGAAATAATATAAATAAATCTTTAACAAAAGTGGACATAATCAATGACTGGTACTTGGAAGTGGGGAAATTAGAAAATGCCTTTTATTATTTTTTTATTTATTTATTTTTTGGTCTTTTTGAGACAGGGTCTCCCTGTAGCCCCAGCTGTCCTGGAACTCACTCTGTACACCAGGCTGGCCTTGAACTCACAAAGATCCGCCTGCCTCTACCTCCCAAGTGCTAGGATTAAAGCCCGGCTACTAGTATTTTTTTTTTTCTTTGTCATTTTGAGATAGGGTCTCCCATAGCTGGCCTGAAACATGTAGAGCAGGCTGGCCTCAATTTTACAGAGATCCACCTACCTCTGTGTCAGGTCACCACACCCAGCTTGAGGTTTTTGAAGTGTTTGTTTAAGATTTTTATTTGAGATTAAAAAAAAAAAAGGGCCGGGCGTGGTGGTGCACACCTTTAGTCCTAACACTTGGAAGGCAGAGGCAGGCAAATCTCTCTGAGTTCAAGGCCACCCTGGTCTACAGAGTGAGTTCCAGGACAGCTGGGGTTACAGGGAGACCCTGTCCCGAAAAGACCAAAAAAAAAAGATTTAAAAAATATTTTTATTTGGGGACTGGAGAGATGGCTCAGACCTGGGTTCAAATCCCAACACCCACATTGTGACTAACAACCATCTGTAACTCCAGTTTCAGGGGATCCAATGCCCTCTTCTGTCCTCTGTGGGCACTGTAGGACAAAGCTGCACTTGTATACATGCAGGTATAACACTCATACACATAAAATAAAAAGAACAGAAAAGCTTATGAGTATTTTGCCTGCATGTATATATGTGTGTGCAGTGCCCACAGAGGCCAAAGGAGGCCATTGGAGGGTCTGGAATCGGAGTTACAGGCAGGTGTGGTGCTGGGAACTGAACTTGGGTCCTCTGCGAGAACAAGTGGTCTTAGTTGCTGAGCCATCTCTAGCCAGTTTTGTTGTTTATTTTATTTTATTGAGACAAGGTCTCACTATGTAGCCCTGGCTGGTCTGGGACTCTATGTAGACTTGGCTGACTTCAAACTCATGGGGATCTGTCTGCCTGTGCTTTCCAAGTACTGGGATTAGAGGTATGTGCCACCATGCACAACCTTTGTTAGAGTTTAAATAAGAAAACCCCCAGGGTGGGCAAGCTGTAAATCAAGGTAGCTGCCCAGAGAATGGGAAGAGACAAAGCCAGGCACATGGCAGAAAGGGGGGAGAAAGTTGGAGAGCAAAATAGTTCAACGTACCACGAAAGCACACTTAGACCCTGACCGGCAGAGAGGCAGAAAAGAAGACAAAGCTCGGACTCAGACAGGCAGACCTGACAGAACCTATGGCACTGCTGCAGGGACCACACTGGGAAGTAGGAATTCTAGCGGGAAATGTACATTATCTTATTAATCTAGTAATTATCCCACCTATCTCTAGCATGACTCAAGGTGAACCTGTCTTCCTGAGGGGTAGTCCCTCCTTTCTGAAGGGTGGTTCTTTAGCCAGGTCATTGACCTGCCCAACTGGAATGTTAGGTCTGCACCCTGGACAAAGATTTCTTTCTCTTGAACTGAAGGAAACAGTTTCCCCTTAATGGCCCTTTAATGCTACTGTAACACTGGGCTACATAGTGAGACCTGTCTGGAATACAACAGCTAGGAAGATGACTAAGTGGGTAAAGGCACCTGCCATCAAATACAACAATCAAAGATGATGGAGGGCTGAAACACAAGGTGTGTACTTCACAGAATTTGGTTCATCAGTGATCACTGTCTTCAATCGCACTCATTCATTAGCTAGAATTTAGGTCCCTTGAAAAGGTTTCAGGTGTCTTGTGCTTGGGTCAGAGGCCTTTGCTCTGCATTCCCCTGGCAGCTTGTATTGTCCTTTCCTGGAGACTCCTGGGCTGATTTGTGTCTCCCAGAATTCATGTGCTTAAGTGCTAACCCCAGTATGCCTTATTAGATTGTGACAATATTTGGAGATGAGGCCATGAGGAAGACCACAGGAACTAAATAAGGCCATAAAGGTAGAGCTCTAATCCCATGAGACTGACATCCTTATAAAGAGGAAGCAGAAGGCTGGGATTAAAGGCATGTTGCACCACACCCAGCCCAGCAGGTAAATACCTTAAAAAAAAAAAAAAAGAAGTGCTTGCTCTGGATCTTTTCTCTTTCTCTTTTTTTTTTTTTTTTGACCCATATTTCCACATAAATTTATTTTTATTTTTTTAACAATCTAGACCCGTGTTCCCACCCATTCCCCCACCCCGCCAGAGCTCATGCATTCTGCCAGACATGCTTTTCATCTCTTTCTCAGTCTTTCTCAATATTCTCCATGAGGAAGTTGACTGTTTGAGCAGAAGTTCACTGTTTCAGTTTCTCTCCCCCTATCTGAGGACGTGGTGGGAGGGAGCATCTGCAGATTGAGAGAGAGCCTAGAATCTAGAATCGGACCTTGCTACACTCTGATCTTGGCTTCTTACATCCATCCAGAACTGTGGGAAAAGAAACTCTCATGTTTAGCCAGCCTACAGTATTTTGATACAGGTAGGCCAAGCAGACTAATACAAATCTGAAAACAGGAAAACAGAACTTACAGATGTAGAATTGCTATGCAGATTTGGCGTAGTATGGGCCTACCATGAATTAACAACCTGTCTTTCAGTCATCCCTTATAGAATGACATCCTGTCTTTCAGTCATCCCTTATAGAATGACAACCTGTCTTTCAGCCATCCCTTATAAAATGACAATTCCTTATAGAATGACAACCTGTCTTTCAGTCATCCCTTATAGAATGACAATTCCTTGGGGCTGGAGAGATGGCCTAGCGGTTAAGAGCGCCCGACCGCTCTTACAGAGGACCCAGGTTCGATCCCCAGCACCCACATGGCGGCCGAGAACCGTCTGAAACTTCAATTCCAGGAGAACTCCAATTCCAGGGGAATCTGACACCCTCCTCTGACCTCCTCGGCCTTGCACAACACAGGTGCACAAACTTGCGTGCAAACAGTACATTGATACACATACAGAAATAAATAAATGCCGGGCGTGGTGGTGCACACCTTTAAAAAAAAATGACAATTCCTTATAGAATGACAATTCCTTATAGAATGACAACCTGTCTTCAGTCATTCCATATAGAATGACAATTCTTCTAGGAATGATTCTACCTCTTTTGGTTTGTTTTGTTTTGGAGATCAGGTCTCCCTATAGCCCCAACTGGCCTGGGACTCCCTATGTAGACCAAGGCAGCCTGGTTCTCACTGAGATTAAGGGCAAGCAAGGGCACTAGCCTGGGGCTAGAGAGATGTCTCAGTGATTAAGAGCACTGACTGGCCAGGTGTGGTGGCCCACGCCTTTAATCCTAGCACTTGGGAGGCAGAGGCAAGCGGATCTCTGAGTTCAAGGCCCGCCTGGTCTACAGAGTGAGCTCCAGGTCAGCTGGGACTAAAGGGAGATTGTGACTCAAAAAGAAAAAAAAAAGAGCACTGACTGCTCTTACAGAGGACCTGGGTTTGATTCTCAGCATCCACATGGTGGCTAAGAGCTGTCTTTAAACTGGGTGTGGTGGCACACGCCTTTAATCCTTAGCACTCAGGAGGCAGAGGCAGGCAGATCTCTGTGAGTTCAAGGGCAGCCTGGTCTACAGAGTGAGTTCCATGCCAGCTGAGGGTATAGGGAGACCCTGTCTCAAAAAAAAAAAAAATCAAACAAGGGCACTATCCTTACCCTCTTGCCCTCATTTAGTCCTAGTCACCTCTCAAAGACTTAGATCTTCAAATACCATCATGCTGGTGACAGGGGTGGAGGCTGGGGTGGGGAGTTGGTAGTATTTCAATATAGTATTGGGGTGGGGGGAGTTACAAACATTCCATCTTCAGCGGCAGTGTTTTTAACCAGGCACAATGGATTTTCAGCCCAGCAGCTCTCCTGAGCCTGAGGCAAGAGGTTTGGGAGTTCAAGGTCATTCTCAGCTATATAGTGATTTTGAGAGCAACTTGAGTTGCATGAAACTATCTCAAACAGAAAACAGAAATAAAGGCTGAAAATATGGCTCAGTTGATAGAGTACTTGCCTACCACGCTGGACAAAGGTCTAGGTTCGATGCCAGTATGGCGCGAATGAACATGGTACTACATACTGCTAATGTTAGCCCTTGGGAGATAAGTATAGCAGGAGGGTGAGAAGTTCACAGGGAGTTTGAGGCTAGGCAGGCCTGGGATTCAGGGGCTTTTGTCTTGGAAAACAAAAGCCGCCGGGTGTGGTGCTGCATGCCTTTAATCCCAGCAATTGGGAGGAAGATGCGGGCGGAACTCTGTGAGCTCAAGGCCAGCTTGGTCTACATAGTGAGTTCCAGGACAGCTGGGGCTACTGGGAGACCCTGTCTCGAAAAGACAAAATAAAATAAAATAAAATAAAATAAAATAAAATAATTAACAAATGAAACGCTGGTCTTATTTTCGTTAATCAGAGATCTGAGAGAGGTGGGACAGGCATTATGAACTTGACCCCTCTACTGTTCACCCCCCACACACACCCCAGGTCTTTTTTTCTTTCTTTCTTTTTGAGACAGGGTCTCCCTGTAGCCCCAGCTGTCCAGGAACTCACTCTGTAGACCAGGCTGGCCTTGAACTCACAGAGATCCACCTGCCTCTACCTCCCAAGTGCTAGGAATAAAGGCTTTGCTACCATGCCCGCCCCCCCCAGGTCTTTATACAGATGAAATAAAACAATGTCCAGATAGATTACATGGATTTAATATATTCTTTTTTTTTTTGTAGTTTTGAGATAGGGGCTCCCTTTAGTCCCAGCTGGCCTGGAGCTCACTCTGTAGACCAGGCTGCCCTTGAACTCACAGAGATCTGCCTGCCTCTGCCTCCTGTGTGCTTGGATTAAAGGTGTGCACTACCACTCCTGGCACTAAAGATGGTTCTTAGCTGCCATGTGGGTTCTGGGAATCGAACCCATGTCCTCTACAAGAGCAGTCAGTGCTCTTAACTGTTGGGCCATCTCTCCAGTCCCTTAATATATTCTTTATTTTATAATTACTGCAGACCTAGTGTGTACCAGCATTGCAGGAATTTACCCCCCCCCCAACCCCTTGATGTTACTAAACTAGTTTAGCTGCCTGTAATCCTAGCTACTCAGGAAGCTGAGGCAGGAGGATCATACGTTTTTTTTGGCTGGTCTGGGCCATGTAGCCAGATCCTATCTCATTGAAACAAAGAAATGAAAAAGAAAGCAAGAAATTCTTCGGGTATCTCTCGATGGTAGAGAGCTTACCTAGCACACACGGGCCTGCTTCCATCCCCAGAACAACTAATAAATAAACAGACAAACAAATAAATGGCTAATTTGTTTGCTGTTCTTTGTGACTTGGCCACGAGTCATGTTTCTGCCCTCTATTCTCTAGTCCTGTTGTATGCCCCCTGGTGGTGGGGAATACTGTTGCACTTGGTAGCATGGGCAGGGCAGGGTTGTTAAGTCCGCTGGGAAGCCAAGCTCCAGCACCTACAAAGGGTGTGACCACCTGAGTGCTCGGCCTTCACTTCCTCATTCATAGCATGTGGCATTCCACCCTGCTGGATGAGATGGGCAGTTACAACCAGTTGTGCATGGCCCTGGTATGGTGCCTGGTCAGTTAGTTCAGTAAAGGGTAGCTGTTTTTTTTGTTGATTATAGATGAGATGAGGAAACTGCTGGAATAACTAGGCCACACATCCAACAGTTAGGGGTTTGACTCCCAGCCCCATATAGACAAAAGAACTAGAAACTAACTTAGGGGGGCTTGAGAGATGACTCAGCAGCTCAGAACACGCTCTGGCAGAGGACCTGGGTTCAGTCTCCAGCACTCACGTGAAGGCTGTTTACAACCCCAGTTCAGTCATCTCATGCCCTCTTCTGACTTCCACAGGCATTGCACATACACAACACACTTTACATACGTGAAGGGAAAATATTCATATATATAAATAAAGTATTTATTTTATTTTTGTCTTTTTGAGATAGGGTCTTCCAGTAGCCCCAGCTGGCCTGGAGCACTCTATGTAGACCAGGCTGGCCTCGAACTCACAAAGCCTGCCTCTGCTTCCTCAATGCTGGGATCAAAGGCATGCACTACCATGCCCGGCTTATTTTGGGTTATTTTGTTTGTTTGTTTTTTGTTTTTAAAATTTTTTTCGGGGCTGGAGAGATGGCCTAGCGGTTAAGAGCGATGCCCGCTCTTACAGAGGACCCGGGTTCGATCCCCAGCACCCACATGGCGGCCGAGAACCGTCTGAAACTCCAATTCAGGAGAACTCCAGTTCCAGGGGAATCCAAGACCCTCTTCTGACCTCCGCAGCACTGCACGACACGGGTGCACAAACTTGCATGCAGACAGTACATTCATACACATAAAAAAAAAAAAAAAAAAAAAATTTTCTTGGCCGGGCATGGTGGTGCACACCTTTAATACTAGCACTTGGGAGGCAGAGGCAGGCGGATCTTTGTGAGTTCAAGGCCAGCCTGGTCTACAGAGCGAATTCCAGGACAGCTGGGGCTACAGGGAGACCCTGTCTCGAAAAGAGAAAAAAAAAAAAAGACCGAAAAATTTATAATAATAATATAATAATATAAAATGAAAATGAAAAAAGAAACAATTTAGAAGCAAAAAAAAAAAAAATCAGACAACCAACTTCATTCAGTGCTGTGGAAGATGCACATAGATTGTCACCGTCTGGTACTTGGGGGTTACTCTGTAACCCAGGCTAGCATGGGACTTACTAAATAGCCCTGGCTGGCATCTACCCTCCTTCCTCAGCCTTCTGAGTGCTGGGATTACAGGTATATACCACCACACCCATGAGGCCATTACGAATTCTCACTCCATTCACTAAATGATTCTCAAATATGTCCATAACAAGATGGTCCCCAAACCACATCCATGTCCCTTCTCACTGCACCCAGAAGGAAAGGAACAATGAATCCTGCCACCCTCCAGAACAGGTCCTAGGAGCCTCCACTGTTTGTGTACTTTGGGCCACTGGAGCCTTGGGCTGAGTAACCTGGCCAGTGAGAGCATAAAGGCAGCGCCCGCAGGCCCAGCTCCAGCATTTGAGACATGAAATAACTGCAATGTCCTTTCCATTTGAGCCCCACGTTTCTGGAGTCCTCTGGCCCAGGAGACCTCCAGGGGCCTCTGCCCTCCAGGGCTCTGCCCACACAGGCTATTGCAGAACCATCGGCCACTCTGCCCTGTAGGCAGGAGCTCTGCCATGCCTAACTACCGACACTGTCATCTCTTTGCAAGGCTGCCTAGAACAGTGTTGGGGAGGGAGTAGCCAAAGAGGTCATGGGGAAACAGGAGTTTTGTTTCTTTAACCCCAAAGAACATTTTTTTTTTACAGGGGAAAGCGCAAATGCAGTCCCCCACTACTATAAAATATGCAGTGGAATTTCCCAAATTTGGAGAAATTGCAGGGGTCAGCACACCCGGAGTGCAATGGATGAGCCTGACCCTGGGAAAACCACCTTCCTGATCATGGTATCTCCCCTGCCAGGTAAGTATCCAAAGAACATTTTTACAAAGAAACTCTTAGGTCCCAGGTTTCTCAGTGTGAGCCATTTTAAGTGTTTTCAGTCTTTTGTTTCTCCTTTTCTTTTTCTCTTTCTTAATTCCTTCCTTCCTTCCTTCCTTCCTTCCTTCCTTCCTTCCTTCCTTCCTTCCTTCCTTCCTTCCTTTTCTTTTTTTCAAGACAGAGTTCCCAGCTGACCTAGAACTCACAATCAATCAATCAATCAAATAAATCAATCAATCAATATTTTTTAATTCATAGGTAAGGCTGGGTGTGGTGGTGCAAGCCTTTAATCCCAGAATTTGGGAGGCAGAGGCAGGCAGATATCTGAGTTCAAGGCCAGCCTGGTCTACATAGAGAGTTCCAGGACAGCTGGGGCTGCAGGGAGACCCTGTCTCAAAAAGACCCCCCCCCAAAAAAAATACATCGGTACACTAGTTTGCATACATGCATGCAAAACACTCATACACATAAAACAAAAAAAATTTTTTAAAAGCCGGGTGTGGTGGCACATGCCTGTAATCCCAGCACTTGAGAGGCAGAGGCAGGCAGATCTATGTGAGTTCAAGGCCAGCCTGGTCTAAATAGTGAGTTCCAGGACAGCTGGGGCTACAGGGAGACCCTGTCTCAAGATGACATAAATAAATAAATAAATAAATAAATAAATAAATAAATAAATAAATAATAAAAAGAAATTAAAATTCTAAGGGGAATTGCCTAGCTTTTCTTTCTTCTTCTTCTTCTTCCCTCTCTACATTCCTCCCTCCCTCTCTCTCTCCTGCCCTGTCCTTCTGTTACTCCCCTCCCCCACTCCACACTGAGAATTAAGTTTCAGGCCTTGTACATGCAAAGCATACTCTACCACTGAGCTATTGCCCCAACCCAAACTGCCTCGAATTGCAATATAAAATGGCGGAAATTCACAGGGCCATTTCTTCGGGTCAGATACATACCGTGGCCGAGTACCTGCTGCAGCTCATGCTAGTCCTGCCTCCCAGTCACGCTGCTAGGAAGCCCACTCAGTAGCCCACTTAGTAGCCCTGCTCAATGCAAACAGGATCCTTCAGCTTCTGCACAAGATATTTTGCCTAACACTCAACACTATAGATAGATAATAGATATATTAGTATCTCAAAAAATATGATCTTGTCCCACTTACTGGATAGATTCTAGATGGGATCTAAGGTTTCTTTTGAAAGTCCCCATATTTCCAACACCAAGAAAGCATCATCCAGGTGTAGTGATACATGCCTTTAATCCCAGCGATTGGGAGGCAGAGGCAGGTGGATCTCTGTGGATGAGACCTTTTCTGAGGTCTTTTTTTGAGACCCTGTCTGAAAAAAGAAAAAACAGCATTAGGAGAAAGTCTTTTAGAAAGAAATTCCTGCTGGGCGTGATGGCATATGCCTTTAATCCTAACACTTGGGAGGAAGAGGCAGGGGGATCTTTGTGAGTTCAAGGCCAGCCTGGTCTACAGAGTGAGTTCCAGGACAATTGGGGCTACAGGGAGACCCTGTCTTGAAAAGCCCAAAAAAAAAAAAAAAATTCCTGGGCTGGAGAGATGGCCTAGCGGTTAAGAGCGCCGACCGCTCTTACAGAAAACCTGGGTTCGATCCCCAGCACCCACATGGCAGCCGAGAACCGTCTGAGACTCCAATTCCAGAATTCCAGTTCCAGGGGAATCCGACACCCTCTTCTGACCTCCGCAGCATTGCACGACACGGGTGCACAGACTTGCATGCAGACAGTATATTCATACACATACAGAAATAAATAAATTAAAAAAAATTCCTAAATTAGGCAATAATATTTCATCTTGTCTTATGTAGGACATACCTGTAATCCCATTGTGCAGGAGACAGATACAGAAAAATTACATACCACAAGCTTTTGTGTGTGTGTGTGTGTGTGTGTGTGTATGAATGTACTGTCTGCTTGTAGGTTTGTGCACCTATGTCGCATACCACAAGCTTTAAAGCACCCCCCCCACACACACACACCATTCACTTTTACTAGTATTGAATCTTTTTTTTTTTTTTTTTTTGAGATAAGGTCTCCCTATAGCCCAGCTGGCCTGGAACTTGCTATGTAGACCAGGCTAGCCTTGATCTCACAGAGATCCACCTGCTTCTGCTGATGACAGACTGCTAGGAATAAAGGTCTGTACTACCATGTCCGGTGAATTTGTTTTCTTGATTCTACCATGGGCAATTTGTGAATTTAATTATAGGTTTTCCTTTCTTAAGCTATGACTCAGAGAGCTGTGCACGCTTGGGAGGCATCTAGCACCGAGCATATACCCAGCCAAATGCAGACTTTTGAAAAAATGTGAATTGCTATACCAAAAGGCGTTTAGCAGCCTGAAGGTTTAGCTCCTGAGTCAATAGTAAACACATAACTAGTTATTACTGCACCGTTAGTGGTTTAAAGCACTGTACCAGGCATGGTGGCGCATGCCTGTAATCCCAACACAAGGGAGGCTGAGGCAGGAAGATTGCGACAGCCTGATCTACACAGTGAATTATAGGTGAGCTTGGGCTATGGTGTAAGACCCTATTGTCAAAAGAATGATTATGAGGAGCTGGAGAGATGGCTCAGTGGTTAAGAGCACTGACTGCTCTCATAGAGGACCCAGGTTTGATTCTCAGCACCCACAAGATGGCTGACAACCATCTGTAACTCCAGTTCCAGGGAATCTGACACCCTCTTCTGACCTCTGCAGGTACTGTATGACATGGATGCACTTTCAGACATACAGGCAATACACTCATACACATAAAATAAAAAACAAAAAATGATGATAGTAAATAACCCTGTCATTATTACTGAGCCATTATTGGCTTAAAGGGCTAAAGCAATAACACTCTTGTACTCTGGAGAGGGCAAATGAAAGATCAAGGGGCAGAGTTCACCAGAGCCACATTTATTTCATCCTTTTCTTTGGTGGCTGGAGAGAGACGCTGAGCACAGTGTGGTGCTAATTCAAATGATCAGGAGTAGGGCAAGAATATCAGAGATAACACCACATGAAAGTCCTTCAGATAAATGTGTCACCCTCCTGACCTGTGTAATCAACAGGGAGCAAGGTGGAAAAGCGCCTCTTAGGACCAGCGTTGTCTGAAGGTGGCGGGCCAGGGTTCCCACAGCCCATTCACCTGTCTCTTCCCTCGGAATGGGATACATCAGAAAGGTTTGTTTACTTATTTGCTTGTGTTTTGGTCTTTTTGATTTTTTTTTTAACTTTTTATTTTTGTATGTGTATGAATGTACTGTCTGCATGTAGGTTTGTGCACCCGTGTCGTGCAATGCCAATGAGGTCAGAAAAGGGTCTTGGATTCCTCTGGAACTGGAGTCTAGCCACCACCATGTGGGTGCTGGGGATCGAACCCAGGTCCTCTGCAAGAGCAGTCAGTGCTCTTAACCGCTTGGCTATCTCTCCAGCCCCTGTTTTGGTCTTTTTGAGACAGGGTCTCCTTGTAGTCCCAAGTAGCCTGGAACTCACTATATAGACCAAACTGGCTCAGACTCACAGAGATCCACCTGCTTCTGCCTCCTGAGTGTTGGGCTTAAAAACACGTGCCAGCTACAGGGAGACCCTGTCTCAAAAAGACAAAAAACAAACAAACAAAAAACATGTACCACCAGGCCTGGCTTAATTTTTCATATTAAATGTTATTAAATCATTGGCCATCATATGTAATGTATTTTATTGTATAAGCCATTTGAAAACTTAAGTTTCTCCAGAAATTTGAGAAATATCAGACGTTTGACTGTTGGAGATCACTACAGAAAATGCCATGTATGTCTCCAAAACTAAATTTCTTCCTGCCACCATACGCACTACTTATTTCTTCTGATAATATTATTACCTTTTTAAATGTTTTTTAAATTTCACAAGAGCAGAACCTAGCACTTTTTTTTATGTATATGAGTGTACTGTCTGCATGTAGGTTGATGCACCTGTGTCCTGCAATGCTGTGGAGGTCAGAAGAAGGCATCGGATTCCCCTGGAACTGGAGTTGCCCTATGGGTGCTGGGAATCGAACCCAGGTCCTCTGCAAGAGCAGTTGGCACTCCTAACTGCTGAGCCATCTCTCCAGCCCCCCTTTTTTTTTGTATTTTTGAGAAAGGGTCTCCCTTTAGTCCCAGCTGGCCTGGAGCTCGGTGTGTAGACCAGGCTGGCCTTGAACTCACAGAGATCCACCTGCCTCTGCCTCTCGAGTGCTAGCACTTTAAAACTTTCTGATCCACTGGCCAAGTATGGTGGCACACACCTTTAATTACAGCACTCAGGGGGAGTGGTTTCTTTTTTTTTTTTTTTCTTTTTTATGTGTATGCGTGTACTGTCTGCATGTAGGTCTGTGCACCCGTGTCGTGCAATGCCGCGGAGGTCAGAGCCGGCAACGGGTTCCCCTGGAACTGGAGTTAAAGACGGTTCTCAGCCGCCATGTAGGTGCCGGGGGGTCGAGCCGGTTCCTCTCGCAAGAGCAGTCGTGCTACTTAACCACTAGGCATCTCTCCAGCCCCCAGTGGGGTGGTTCAATGGCGGGTCAGTTTTCAAGAGCGGGTCTCCCTGTAGTCCCAGCTAGCCTGGAGCTCACTATGTAGATCAGGCTGGCCTTGAACTCACAGGGATCCATCTAACTCTGCCTCGCAAGTGCTGGGACTAAAGGCGTGGGCAACCACCCTGGCCAGGATTTTCATGTGGTGTGACTGAGGCCAGCTGGGACCACAGGGAGACTGTCACAAAGCAAAACAAAAATCAAAACGTAAATGTGCACTATGTTTTTATTTGTTTGTTTGTTTTGGTCTTTTTGAGACAGGGTTTCTCTGTAACCCTAGCTGTCCTGGAACTTACTATGTAGACTAGGCTGGCCTTGAACTCACAGAGATGTGCCTGCCTCTGCCTCTGAGTGCTGGTATCAAAAGCATAGGCCAGCCGGGCGTGGTGGTGCATGCCTTTAATCCTAGCACTCAGGAGGCAGAGGCAGGAGGATCTCTGTGAGTTCAAGGCCAGCCTGGTTATCAGGAGTGAGTTCCAGGACAGCTGGGGTACAGGGAGACCCTGTCTCAAAAAAGACCAAAAAAAAAAAAAGCAAAAAAACCACAAAACACAAAAGCATAGGCCACCACACCAGGCTATGATGTGCACTTTGTAACTTAATATTAGGATGATAAGCAAATGACTTCAGATACTGAAGGAACCACTGGTCCACACTAGAGTAAGTGAATGAACATTCCCAACACCCATGTTCTCAAAATTTTGCAGACTGTTTCAGTTGTAGAGGGAGGTGATTGATACCACTTAGTGCCTAAATACCTGGCTGAGCATTCCTGTAGCTGGTAAGAGACTTCTTTGGATTATGGCCTGGCCAACCAATTTTCATGTGATGAAAACTTTTTTGCTCTTTTTGAGAGAGGGTCTCCCTCTAGTCCCAGCTGTTCTGGAACTCACTATGCAGACCAGGCTGTCTTTGAACTCATGGAGATCTGCCTGCCTCTGCCTCCCAAGCGCTGGGATTAAAGGTGTGTGCTACCACGCCCGGTGAAAATTTTCAAAATAAAATTCTCATAGATCTTTGAGTTTTCCAGAGTTAGAAATTGGTAAATAGCTGGGTGTGGTGGCACACGCCTTTAATCTCAGCACTGGGTAGCCAGAGGCAGATGGATCTCTGTGAGTTCAAGGCCAGCCTGGTCTACATAGTGAGTTCCAGGACAGCTGGAGCTACAGGGAGACCCTGTCTCAAAAAGACAGACAGACAGACAGACAGACAGACAGAAATGGGTAAGCAAGAGGGTCCCCAAGGAACATCCAGTTTGAGATTTGATCATTAGTATTGGAATCAGAGAGATGGAGAAGGTGGCACCAGAGGAAATGCTCAAATGGGGGTGATCTGGAAGCCCCGTGGAGGATCTGACCAGGGAAAACTGGGCAGCAGCTGAGGCAGGAAGCTGGGCCATACTGACATGCTTTAAACAGTCCTGAGTAGCTAGGAGGAGGGCAGGCAGAAGGAACAGCAGCAGGTGAGGCCTGGGAGACGGCGGTAACACACGAAGGCCTTCTTCTCGGGAGACGGCGTCTGGTGCCTGACCACTGTCCATCTGCAGCCTGTGCCATGCTGTTTCCAAGAAGCACAGGAATTATTTTTAATTATTTTAATTATTTTTAATTCTTATTTCTTGAGGTCTTGGCATATATCCTAGGTTGGCCTTAAACTCATGATCCTCCTGAAAAATCTGTACCATTTATGCAAGAAGATTAATATTTTCTGGATGGAATTTTTCACCTTTACATGCTTCTTCCTTTTTCTTCTTTCTGTCTGGTTTTTGTTTGTTTTGTTGTTTGTGTCAGGGTCTTACTACGTGACACTGGCTACCTGGAACACAATGTATAGAACTCACAGAGATCTACCTGCCTCTGCCTCTTGAGTGCTGAGATTAAAGGCATATACTACCATGCCTAGTTAGGGTGTTTGTTTGCTTTATTTACTTACCTACTGACTGGGAGACAGGGTCTCCCTGTAGCCCCAGCTGGCCTGGAACTTACCATGTAGACCAGACTGGCCTTGAACTCACAGAGATCCTCCTGCCTCTGCCTCCTGAGTGGCGAGATAAAAGGTATATGGTAGCCGAGCATGGTGGTGCACGCCTTTAATCCTAGCACTTGGGAGGCAGAGGCAGGCGGATCTCTGTGAGTTCAACGCCAGCCTGGTCTACAGAGTGAGTTCCAGGACAGCTGGGACTATAGGGAGACCCTGTCTCGAAAAAGACCAAAAAAAAAAAAAAAAAAAAGATATATGGCACCACGCCTGATGATTTTATTTATTTATTTATTTATTTATTTATTTATTTATTTATTTATTTAGTCTTTTTGAGACAGGGTCTCCCTGTAGCCCCAGCTGTCCTGGAACTCACTCTGTAGACCAGGTTGGCCTTGAACTCATAGAGATACGCCTGCCTCTGCCTCCCAAGTGCTAGGATTAAAGGCGTGCACCACCACACCCCGCCCGATTATATTTATTTTTATTTGCACAAGTATTTTGCTTGTCTGCCTATATACCTCATATTTTTGCAGTGTCCACAAGGGCCAGAAGAGGGCAACAGAGCTGCCATGCGGATGTTGAGAAACCCACGTTCTCTGGAATAATAAGTGGTCTTAACCCACTTACATGAGCCACCTCTACAGCCCGTTTGTGTGTGTGTTTTACTTTTGGAGCTTTGTTATTTTTTGTTTTGTTTTTTGGACTTTTTGAGCCAGGGTCTCCCTGTTGCCCCAGCTGGCCTTGTGGTTTTGAGTTTTTTTGTTTCGGGGGGTGGTCTTTTTTGAGACAGGGTCTCCCTTTAGTCCCAGCTGTCCTGGAGCTCACTCTGTAGACCAGGCTGGCCTTGAACTCACAGAGCTCCGCCTGCCTCTGCCTCCCCAGTGCTGGGATTAAAGGCGTGCGCCACCACGCCTGGCAGTTTTTGTTTTTGTTTTTGTTTTTTTGAGACAAGATCTCATGTAGCTCAGGTTGGTCTTGAACTCATTATACAGCTGAAGCTGGCCTTGAATTCCTGCTTTTCTTGCCTCTACTTCCCATGTGCTGTGATTATAGATGTGTGCCACTGTGCATGGTTTTATAATATAGACTTTGTATAACCAACTAAACATTTTGAATGATCAAAAGCTCTAAAATAAATATTTAAAGCTACAGGGGCTGGAGAGATGGCTCAGCAGTTAAGAGTACTTGCTGTTCTTCCAGAAGACCTGGGTTCAGTTCCCAGCATGGTGGCTACCAACCCACCACGTAAAATGCCAGGTGGGTGTGCAGGCCTGCCAGGAACTAACTCCAGTTCCAGGGAGTCTAATCCTTTTCTAGCCTCTACCGTACCATGTATGCACATGGTACACACACACATATATGTAGGCAAGCAGAACACTCATATACATAAAATTAAGATTAAAAAAAAAATCTTTAAAGTTGGGCATGGTGGTGTACACCTTTAATGCCAGCACTTGGGAGGCAGAGGCAGGCAGATCTCTGTGAGTTCAAGGCCAGCCTGGTCTACATAGGGAGCTTCAGGCCAGCTGGGACTAAAGGGTAGACCCTGTCTCATAAAGACCAAAAAAAAAAAAAAAAAAAAAAGGTTAGGAGACAGGAGTGGTGGCCAACACCCTAAACCCAGCACTTGGAGGCCAGAGGCGGGCAGATCTCTGTGAGATCTTTGCAGTGAGTCACAGACCACCTGGGTATACAGGGAGCCCCTGTCTAGAAAAGACCAAAACAACAACAAACCACCACTAAACATGTCAACCATCCACATTAGGGTTTGGGGAGATAGCTCAGTAGTTAAAAGTGCTTCCCACATAAAAATGAAGACTGGATGTGCTAGAGAGATGGCTCAGGAGTTAAGAGCACTGACTGTTCTTGCAGAGGACCTGGGTTCGATTCATAACACCCACATGGCAGCTAACAATTGTCTGTAATTCCAGTTCCAGGGGAATTTGAAGCTGTCTTCTGATCTCCACAGGCATTGCACAAGGTGGACTTACATACATGCAGGCAATACATTCATACACATAAAAATAAAAAATAAAATATTAGCTGGATGTGGTGGCCCATGCCTTTAATCCTAGCACTGGGGAGGCAGAGGCAGGCAGATCTTTGTGAGTTCAAGGCCAGCCTGGTCTACAGAGTGAGTTCCACGAGAGCTGGGGCTACAGGGAGACCCTGTCTCAAAAAGACCAATAAATAAATAAATAAATAAAATACAATAAAATAAAATATTAACCTGGTATGGTGGCATAAACCTTTAATCCCGCATCCAGGAGGCAGAGACAGGTGGATCTCTGTGAGTTTCAGGCCAGCCTGGTCTACATAGGGAGTTCCAGACCAGCTGGAGTTACTGGAAGACCCTGTCTCAAAAAGTCCAAAATAAATAAATAAATATTTTTAAAAAAAGAATGAAGACTAGAATTTGGATCCCCAGAACCCAGCATGTAAAATGCCAGGTGGGTGTGCAGGCCTGCCAGGAACTGCAGCCAACTCTGGGTTTGATTGCAACATCCTGTCTCAATGAACAGGTGGAAGAGTGATGAAGGATGATTCTGGACCTCAACCTTGGGTCAGGCACACACATGCACACATATGCACCACACACACACACATGCAAATGGGTGGAAAACCCTTGCAACTTCGGATGTCATTTTAGGTACAGTGCAGAATTGGCAACTACCTCCCATTTCCTGCTAGCTTCTGCTTGAAAACAGGATAAACAAGAAGGTTGGAGATGGGAATTGAAGTTCAATGCCAGGGGTGGGAATCAAAGGCCTTGGGTTGGAGGTTGAGGCCGTGAAAGCAGAGGAAATGCATGTGTACTTCTGAAAAAGGGGAGGTCAAGGGTGAGGCCTGTCCTTTCCACTCTCCAGCACAGCCTCTGAATCTGGTCAGCTATGGGAACATTTCTAGAATCAGTCCCCAGCCTCCTGACTCAGAATTCCCTCTGCGATTTAAAATGGGTCCAACTACTACCACCAGGTGGCATCAGCTGAGGCTGGCACGACTTTAGAAAGGTCAGTTCAACTCCCAGAATTCCTCACTGCTATCTCTGTAATCCTGCATTGGTCACTGTATTTAGCCTCACGGAACACAGTGACTTATTTCATACCCCTGAATTCTTTGGGTTTCATTCATCCACCTGCAGTAGAGTTTTACTGTATTAATTTTTGCTACCCTAGATTGGGGGAAGTAGTCTCTTAGAAGACAAAAGGCCAAAGGAGACTAAATTAGATGTTGTGCTAATTTTTATATACATTAATCAGATCCCTTTAACATATGTGTTGAATAAAATGAAAATTATTTATTTATTTATTTGGGAGTACTGGAGATTGAATTTAGGAAATCACTTTACCAATGAGCTACAGCCCCAACCTGAGATTGTCATTTTCTTTTTTTTTTTTTATCATGACATATAGCATTTTCTTTTTTTTTTTTATTTTATTTTTTTAAAAATTTTATGTGTATGACTGTACTGTCTGCATGTGGGTAGGTGCACCCATGTCATGCAAGGCTGTAGAGGTCAGAAGAGGGCATCTGATTCCTCTGGAACTGGAGTTAAAGACAGTTCTTAGCCGCCATGTGGGTGCTGGGAATTGAACCTGGGTCCTCTGCAAGAGCAGTCAGTGCTCTTAACTGCTGAGCCATCTCTCCAGCCCCCGATTGTCATTTATAGGTTAAACACTGACAGTTTCATAGGTCAGCCTGTTAAATATTGTTACTTAAACAAGTCTTTGGTTATGGAGTGATGCAGACTTACACCTCAGTGTTTGAGCTTTTTCATTGTATTATTAAAATTTAATATAAACATTTTATAAATATCAGTTTATTTGTTGTTTATATATTTTGGGAGTGTGTATGATGTACAGGTATAAGTGCCGGTGTGCCATGGTGCTTGAAAGACAACCTTTGGACTGGAGAGATGGCCTAGCGGTTAAGAGCACTGACTGCTCTTGCAGAGGACCCGGGTTCGATCCCCAGCACTCACATGATGGCTGAGAGCCATCTTTAACTCCAGTTCCAGGGGAATCCAAGACCCTCTTCTGACCTCTGCGGCACTGCACAACACGGGTGCACAAACCTACATGCAGACAGTACATTCATACACATAAAAAAAAAAAAAAAAAGAAAAAACAAAGAAGAAAGACAACCTCATGCAGTTGGCTCTCTCCTTCTACCTTTATATGGCCTGGGGATAGAACCCAACTCACCAGGCTTTTGTGGCAAGGACTTTTACCTTCTTCTTCTTCTTTTTTTTTTTTTTTACATGTGTATGAATGTATTGTCTGCATGTGGGTCTGTGCACCCGTGTTGTGCAATGCCGCGGAGGTCAGAAGAGGGTGTCAGATTCCCCTTGAACTGGAGTTAAAGATGGTTTTCAGCCGCCATGTGGGTGCTGGGGATCGAACCCAGGTCCTCTGCAAGAGCAGTCAGTGCTCTTAACTGCTAGGCTATCTCTCCAGCCCCTAGGGCTTTTGCCTTCCACCTCTTTTTTTTTTTTTCTTCTTCTTTTCTTCTACAAGGTCTCTTGCTGCATACAGAGCTCACCAATTTGGCTAGGCTAGCCAAGAGTCCCTGAGAACCTCTTCTTTCAACCTCCTCAGTTCTGGGATTCTAGAGCATGCCATCACACCAGGCTTTTTAATCCTCCTCCAAAAAAAAAAAAAAAAAGGTTTCTGGGAATCTGAACTTAGTTCTTCATGCTTTCATTGCAAGCACTTTGCAAACTGAACCCTCTCCTTGGCCCTTGTTTTGTTTTGTTTTTTAGAAAGGGTCTTGCTGGGCATCCCATTACTCAAGAGGAAGCAGCAGACAGAACTCTTGTGAGTTCAAGGCCAGCCTGGTCTATGTAGACAGTTCCAAGGCAGCCAAGGAAACATAGTGTGACCCTGTCTCAAACAAAACACAAAACAAAACCAAAAAAGAAAAAAAAAAGAAAAAAGAAATCGTAGCTTATGTATATATAGCTTTCTTGAACTCATGGTCCTCCTGCCTTGGCTACCCTAGGACCACCACATCTGACTGATCCCATTCTGGAAGATGTGTGTTAGTATCATCTACTTTCTCCTGCAGGTATTTGTTTGTGGGCCATATGGTAGGTGAAAACATGTTTTTTTGTTATATTTTTTACTTCTTTTTTAAATCATTCAGTATTTTTTAAAATTTTTATTTATATTTTTATGTGTATGAATGTACTGTCTGCATGTAGGTTTGTACACCCGTGTCGTGCAAAGCCGTGGAGGTCAGAAGAGGGTGTCGAATTCCCCTGGAACTAGAGTTAAAGACGGTTCCCAGCTGCCATGTGGGTGCTGGGGATCGAACCTGGGTCCTCTGCAAGAGCGGTCAGCACTCTTAACCACTAGGCCATCTCTCCAGCCCCTTGATTTCTTGTTCTCTGGAACAATAACAACATATAATGCCTTTCTTTGTCCCTTATGATCTCCTCTTCCTTCCTTCCTTCCTTCCTTCCTTCCTTCCTTCCTTCCTTCCTTCCTTCCTTCCTTCCTTCCTTCCTCTCTCCTTCCCTTTCTTTTCTTTCTTCTTTCTTTTTCTTTTTTTTTTTTTGAGACAGAGTTTCCCTGGACTGAAGCTTGCTATGTAGACCAGGCTGGCTTAATCTCACAGAGATCCACCTGCCTCTGCTTCCCCAGTGCTGAGATTAAAGCTGTATGGTGCTGGGCGTGGTGGCGCACGCCTTTAATCCTAGCACTTGGGAGGCAGAGGCAGGCGGATCTTTGTGAGTTCAAGGCCAGCTTGGTCTACAGGGTGAGTCCAGGACAGCTGGGACTACAGGGAGACCCTGTCTTAAAAAGACCAAAA
>VZQC01011226.1:1795918-1861426 GCA_009823505.1 Rhizomys pruinosus | reverse complement strand
AAAAAAAAGAACCCTCTTTAACTCCAGTTCCAGGGGAATCCAACACCCTCTCTGACCTCTGCGGCATTGCACGACACAGGTGCACAGACCTACATGCAGACAGTACACTCATACACATAAAATAATTAATAAAATTAAAAAAAAAGAACAAAGAGATCTAAACAAAAAAGAAATGGGGGGCTGGAGAGATGGCCTAACGGTTGAGAGCGCCGACCGCTCTTACAGAGGACCCGGGTTCAATCCCCAGCACCCACATGGCGGCCGAGAACTGTCTGAAACTCCAATTCCAGGAGAACTCCAGTTCCAGGGGAATCTGGCACCCTCTTCTGACCTCCGCGGCATTGCGCGGCACGGGTGCACAGACTTGCATGCAGACAGTACATTCATACACATACGGAAATAAATAAAATTAATTTAAAAAAATTAAAAAAAAAAAGAAATGGAGCAGGTGGGGCAAAGTCCATCTTCTCCCTCACATACCTACGACAAGGAAGGAGGAATGAAATTTTTTTTATGACTTTTATTTTATGTATGAGTGTATTGCCTGAATGTGTGTAATGCACTTGTGGTGTACAGTGCCTGTAGAGGTCAGAAAAGGACACTGGATCTTCTGGAACTGGATTTACAGATGGTTGTGAGCCACCATGAGGGTGCTGGGAATTGAACCAGGGTCCTCTACAAGAGCAGTGGTGCCAAAAAAAAAAAAGAGCAGTGGTGCTCTTAACTCCTGAGCCATCTCTCCAGCCCTGAGGAATGAAATCTTAAAAGCCCTAAGCCTAAGGTGAGAGGGCTCCACAGGTGCAAGGCTTGCCACTACGGATGACAATTTGAATTGTCACCCAGAATCCACGTAAAAGTGGAAAGAGAAAACCAACTCCACATGTTGTCCTCTGACCTGCACATGTTGTTCCCCAATCCCATAAATAATAATAAAGCTTTTGGGGGGGCAGGTTGAAGGGCAGGCAGATTGTGACATATCTGACTTTGAACTCTTCATTCTTCTGCTTTAGCCTCCTAAGAGCTAGGGTCACAGGCTGGGCTTGCCATGTGCTGGAATCATAGGCTGCACTGCCAGACAGATGCCACACCCAACCTAAGCCCCGCCCCCCTCATTCACGCTTTCATTTTTATAGGTTATTATTAGTGAACATTTTTTTCTTTTTAAAAATTTATTATTTTTGCCTGGCGTGGTGGCACACGCCTTTAATCCCAGCACTCGGGAGGCAGAGGTAGGCGGATTTCTGTGAATTCAAGTCCAGCCTGGTCTACATAGTGAGTTCCAGGATAGCTGGAGCTACAGGGAGACCCTGTCTCAAAAAAAAAAAAAGACAAAAAAAGCAACAAAAATTTATTATTTTTATGTGGATGCCTGTATGTATGTAAGTGCAGCTGTGTTTCAAAGGCCAGAAGGGGCACTGGATTCTCAGGGAACGGGAGTTATAGACAGTTGTTAGCCACCACATGCTGAGAATGGAACGTGGGTCCTCTGCAGGAAACACCAGTGCTCTTTAAATTTTATTTTTTATTATTATCATTATCATTTGCTTATTTATTTATTTGGACTTTTCGAGACAGGGTCTCCCTGTAGCCCCAGCTGTCCTAGAACTCACTCTGTAGACCAGGCTGGCCTTGAACTCACAGGGATCCTCCTGCCTCTGCCTCCCAAGAGTGCTGGGATTAAAGGCGTGTGCCTCCAGGCCTGGCTTGTATTTTTATTTTTAGTCTATGAGTGTATTGCCTGCATGTATGTAAGTGCACACATGTCATACAATGCCCTCACAGGTCAGAAGAGGGCCTTGGATCCACTGGAACTGGAGTTACAAATGGTTGTTCATTGTCATGTGGGTGCTGGGACCACCCCCCCCTTGGAAGAGCAGCCAGAGCTGTTAACAACTGAGCTATCTCTTCATGCCCAAATATGATTTTTAAGAAAATATTTATTTTCTTTTTTGGTCTTTTCAAGACAGGTTCTCCCTGTAGCCCCAGCTGTCCTGGAATTCCCTCTGTAGACCAGGCTGACCTTGAACTCACAAAGATCTGCCTGCCTCTGCCTCCCACGTGCTAGGATTAAAGGTGTGGGCCACCATGCCCGGCTAGGAAAATATTTATTTTTATTCTTTGTGTGTATGAGTTCTTTGCCTACATGTATGTTTGTGTACCATGTGTACCTAGAGCCCATGGAGTCCACAAGAGGGTGTCAGAGTTTCTGGAACTGGAGTTACACATAGTTAATTAGCCATAAAATGGGTGTTGGGCTTCTGCAACAGCAGCCGGGGCTTTTAACCACTGAGCCATCTCTCCAGCCCCAGGTATGCACTCTTGGACTCACAGGAGCTGTGATGTAGCTGTGTACAAGACCTGCCTTCAGAAGATCGCTATCCTATCATGGAGGGGGAAGGCCGCAGTCCTCCTTGAGGATCTACATGATTGCTAGTGGAGGGACAGACATTTTCTTTCCTGCAACCACTAGTAAAGTGCCCATGTTTGGAGGGCTGGAGAGATGTCTCCATGTTAAAAGCACTGGCTGCTCTTGCAGAAGACCCAGGTTTGAATCCCAGGACCCATGGCAGCTAACACCCATCTGTAACTCCAGTTCCAGGGGATCCCACACCCCTCTGTCCTCTCTGGGCACTGCATGACATGGGCACACTTACACACAGGCAGAAAATTCACTCAAACATAAAAAGAAAAATTGTTGGGCATAGTGGCACATGCCTTTAATCCCAGCACTTGGGAGGCAGAGGCAGGTGGATTTCTGTGAGTTCAAGGCCAGCCTGGACTACATAGTGAGTTCCAGGACAGCTGGGGCCACAGGGAGGCTGTCTCGAAAAGAATAAATAAATAAATTAATTAATTAATCAATTAAAATAAAAAGTCCCGACATTTCTTCGCGCCCCGCCAGCTCAGCTCAAGACGTCGCTGTTCTCCCACTCTTCCACCCTGGTGTTTTGTTTGTTTTTGGTTGTTGTTGTTTTATTTCTTTTTTTTTTTATTATTAATTTTTTTATTTATTTCTGTATGTGTATGAATGTACTGTCTGCATGCAAGTCTGTGCACCCGTGTCGTGGGTGTCGGATTCCCCTGGAGCTGGAGTTCTCCTGGAATTGGAGTTTCAGACGGTTTTCGGCCGCCATGTGGGTGCTGGGGATCGAACCCGGGTCCTCTGCAAGAGCGTCGGTGCTCTTAACCGCTAGGCCATCACTCCAGCCCCTGTTGTCGGTTTTTGACAGCATCTCACTACATAGCCCAGGCTGACCTTCAACTTTCCATCCCTTGCTTGCTTCTGCCTTAAGTCCGGGGATTATAGGAACATGTGATTAGACCAGGCTCTTACATGCTTTCGTAAAGTAAACTCCCTGACAAGAGGGACCCAATCTGTTGAGTTTGAAGACTGTAACCCCAACACCTATTGATAGAACAATGCCTAGCACACAGCAGACATACAAATATTTTTGAATGCCTAAGTAATTGGCAGGGACCTAAGTGGATAGGGAAAAGATGAAGGATGTTCACATTCATTTGAAACTGAAAACAGTCACTCTGTCTCCATGGGTGTTGGTTGTGGGATGACTGTTGGCTAAGACTCACTCCCACAATGGACTCTGGAGAAAACACTGAGCCCAGTGGTTGGGGTTAAGGATGGTGAGACAGCCAGGGTATGTATGTCCGTTGGGTTAAATGTGTGTGGGCGGTTTTTACGTATCTTTCTCCCTCCTTTTCTTCCTTCTCCTTTTGTGGTGCTGGGAATGGAACCCAGGGCCCATTGCATTTTATGCAGTGCACTGAGCCCCACCATATACCCCTGTACCCTTCATACTTAAAAAAAACTTTTTTATTAATTTTATTTATTTCTGTATGTGTATGAATGTACTGTCTGCACGCAAGTCTGTGCGCCCGTGTTGCACAATGCCGCGGAGGTCAGAAGAGTGTGTCGGATTCCCCTGGAACTGGAGTTCTCCTGGAATTGGAGTTTCAGATGGTTTTCGGCCGCCATGTGGGTGCTAGGGATCGAACCCGGGTCCTCTGCAAGAGCAGTCAGTGCTCTTAACCGCTAGGCCATCTCTCCAGCCCCACCCTTCATACTTTAAGATACTCGCCGAGCGTGGTGGTGCACGCNTGGCGCACGCCCTTAATCCTAGCACTTGGGAGGCAGAGGCAGGCCGATCTTTGTGAGTTCAAGGCCAGCCTGGTCTACAGAGTGAGTCCCAGGACAGCTGGGGCTACAGGGAGACCCTGTCTTGAAAAGACAAAAAAAAAAAGCAGGTTGAGGAGGGCTGGAGAGATGGCTCAGCGGTTAAGAGCACTGACTACTCTTGCAGAGGACCAGGGTTCGATTCCCATCACACACATGGTGCCTAAGAACCATTTTAGGCCAGGCGTGATAGCACACGCCTTTAATCCCAGCACTCTGGAGGCAGAGACAGGCAGATCTCTGTGAGTTCAAGGCCAGTCTGGGATACATAGAGCGCTCCATGCCAGTTGGGACTAAAGGGAGACCCTGTCTGAAAAAGAAAACAAACAAAACAAACAACAAAAAAACAACACAAGAGTTTCATTTCCTTCAATTACCTCCAATTTGGGCAAATTGATTTGAGTGAAAACTATCTTTACCAGAAGATAATTTCTTTGTCTTATGTCTGGGAAACAAACCTGAAAGAAAGAAAGAAAAAAAAAAAGAAAGTAGGTTGAACTCAGGAGGCAGAGGTAGGCGGATCTCTGAGTTCAAGCCCAGCCTGGTCTACAGAGCAAGTTCCAGGCCAGCTGGGACTAAAGGGGACCCAGTCTCAAAAAAAAAAAAAAGTGTCTTTTTGAGACCCTATAGCCCCAGTTGTCCTGAAACCTGCTTTCTAGACCAGGCTGGCCTTGAACTCACAGAGATCCGCCTGCCTTGCCTCTACCTCTGAGTGCTGAGATTAAAGGTGTGTGCCACCGTGGCTACTGTAGCTCAGGATGGCTTTGAACTCAGACTCCAGGCTTGAGCCACCACACATAGCTGGGTTTGTGGTCCGTTTGGAGTGGTTGGTAGCCCTTTTGATTAGCATATACTGATTACACATATTCATCTTCATATACGCAGTGTATTTTGCTTGTCTTCACCCCACGTCACTCTCCGTGATCCCTCTCCCAAGCTTGCTGATCTTCCTCTTTCCAGCTAGGCCCCCTTCTATTTTCATGTCTTTTGTGTGTATATGTGTAACCGAATGAGTTTCATTATAGGAGTTTCATTATAGGAGCATGGGTGAAGAGCTTCCTTCTTCTGAGTTTTTGGAAGAAGTAAAAATGGCTTCTCAGCCAGGCGTGGTGGCGCACGCCTTTAATCCTAGCACTTGGGAGGCAGAGGCAGGTGGATCTTTGTGAGTTCAAGGCTAGCCTGGTCTGTAGAGGGAGTTCCAGGACAGCTGGGGTTACAGGGAGACCCTGTCTCGAAAAGACCCCCCCCCAAAAAAAAGATAGGGAATATGTAGGAAAAATAGCTTTTGAAAATCTAGGTGTGTGTGTGTGGGGGGGTTGCTTGTGTTTTTACCAGCAGACAAGTTTATTGGTTTTTTTGTTTGTTTGTTTGTTTCTTTAGCAGTGAAATCTCCTCTTGAGTGGTTTCCAATGTGGTAGCTGCATAGCTTTGGTCGTATTATCTATGCTATTTAACAAGTTACACCAGGTGTGTTTAGTTCTGTGGGAATGGATTGGAACTGAAGGGGATATGGGGATCAGTTAAAAGATTTGCATTTACCAATGTATGTCATATAGAACATTGAAAAGTACATTAGAAATGTGGGGAAAATATATTTTTTTTTGTCTTTTAAAAAAGTTTTTTATTTTTGGTCTTTTTTTGGTATTTTTGAGACAGGGTCTCCCTTTTAGTCCCAGCTGGCCTGGAGCTCACTCTGTAGACCAGGCTGGCCTTGAATTCATGGAGATCTGCTTGCCTTTGCCTTCTGAGTGCTGGGATCAAAGGTGTGCGCTACCACACCTGGCTTATTTTTGGTCTTTTAGAGACAGGGAGTCACAGTGTAGGCCAGGCTGGCACATGCTTTTGATCCTAGCACTCAGGAGGCAGAGACAGATGGATCTCTGTGAGTTCAAGGCCAGCCTGGTCTACATAGTGAAGTACAGGCCAGCTGACGCTGGCTACTGGGAGACCCTGTCTCAAAAAAAACAAAACAGAATCTTGGAAGCTAGCCATGTGATCATTCTAACCTACATAGAATTCCTTGAGATAAAAATTCAATTTGGTCTACATAGCAAGCTCCAGGCCAGCTGTGACTAAAAGGAGACCCTGTCTCAAAAAGACCCCCTCCCCCCAAAAAATAAAAAATTGGCAATTAAAAGGTAAAAAGTTGGGTCATTGAGACAGGTCAGCTGGTAAGGGTGCCTGCCACCAAGCCTTTGACAGTCTGTGTTAGATCCCTGGATACTACATGGTAGAAAGGAGAGAAATGACTTCCACAAGTTGTCCTCTGTAACACATCCAGCATATGAATGCATATGTACCATGCATGAGTACCCCTCCCACCAGTAAAAAATTTTTTGCCAAGGTAAAAATGTTTTCTTAATATATAGGTATTGTGGGCTACAGAGATGGCTCAGTGGTTAAGAGCACCGACTGCTCTTGCAGAGGACCCAGGTTGGATTCCCAGTACCCACTTGTCAGCTAGGAACCACCTTTAAGCCAGGTGTGGTGGCACACTTTATTTTTTTTATTTTTTATTTTTTTTTATTTTTTACTTATTTTTGTATGTGTATGAATGTACTGTCTGCATGCAGGTCTGTGCACCGTGTTGTGCAATGCCGTGGAGGTCAGAAGAGGGTGTCGAATTCCCCTGGAACTGGAGTTCTCCTGGAATTGGAGTTTCAGACCGTTCTCGGCTGCCATGTGGGTGCTGGGAATCGAACCCGGGTCCTCTGTAAGAGCGTAAGAGCGGTCGGCCATCTCTCCAGCCCCNAGGCCAGAAGAGGGTGCTGGATCCCCTGAAGCTGGAGTTACAGGTGGTTATGAGCTGCCATGTGGACTCTGGGAACTGAATTGGTTCATCCTCTGCAAGAGCAACAAGTGTTGTGCTCTAAATTGCTGAACATCTCTCTGGCTCCCATGTCTGTTTGAGTCTTCCCATGTACTTCAGGAAAGCCTGGATTTCACTCTGTAGTCCAGGCTGGTCTGGAACTCAAGATCCTTCTGTCCAGCATGCCAAGTCCTGGGAATACAGGTCTTTTACCCGGTTTTACCCATCTTAACCTGCTGCTGTGAAGAGACTTCACGCTACTTGGAACTAGTATTCCAAGTCCGAGACTTTCTTTTTTTTTTTTTTTAATTTTATTTATTTTCTATGTGTATGAATGTACTGTCTGCATGCAGGTTTGTGCACCCGTGTCGTGCAATGCCGCAGAGGTCAGAAGAGGGTGTCGGATTCCCCTGGAACTGGAGTTCTCCTGGAATTGGAGTTACAGATGGTTGTCAGCCGCCATGTGGGTGTTAGGGATCGAACCCAGGTCCTCTGCAAGAGTAGTCGGCGCTCTTAACCGATAGGCTCTCTCTCCAGCCCCATCCGAGACTTTCTTAGTCATAGATTTGGAGGTTGATGTCTAAAAATAAAGTCAACTCATTTTATTATCATGATATAGACCAGGCTAGCCCTGAATGCAGAGATCTGCTTGCCTCTGCTGGGAATAAAGGTGTGTGCCACCACACCCAGCAGATGCCTGATTTAAATATTCGCTAATGGGACTGGAGAGATGGCCCAGCGGTTAAGAGCGCCGACCGCTCCTGCAGAGGACCCAGGTTCGATCCCCAGCACCCACATGCCGGCTGAGAACCGTCTGAAACTCCAATTCCAGGAGAACTCCAGTTCCAGGGGAATCCGACACCCTCTTCTGACCTCCGCGGCATTGCACGACATGGGTGCACAAACTTGCATGCAGACAGTACATTCATACACATACAGAAATAAATAAAATTAATAAAAAAAATTTTAAATACTAATAACAGCTATGAAGGCTGCAGTACAATAAAAAATGTTTGCAATGTGCTATAAAACAGCAGGACCTGTGGTTGAATTTATACTATAATTATAATCATGCAAAGAAAGAGATTCAAGGGAAATAAACTAGAAGAAGCCAGATGTGGTAGTATATCCTGTACCTATAGCACTTGGGAGGATGAGGCAGGAAGAATGCCCTGGGTTTGAGACTAGCTTGAGCTGCTCAGCAATACTGTGTCTAAACAGAACAAAACCTGAATATGAGAGAGAAAGAAAAAAGAAGAGTCAGTGGAAAGAAATATAAATAAGAAAGTTATTGTTTCTAGTTATGATTGTGAGTGATTTTTTTTGCAGAGACTAGATCACATATATCCAGGTGGCTTCTCTCTACGTAGCCAAGGTGACGCTTCACATCCCCCTCCTGCCGCCCCCAGAGTGCTGCGATCCAGCCATTTGCAAAATGCCAGTTCTCTGAGATTTTCATATCATGTATTTTGATGGGATTCAGACTTTCCTCCCAGGCTTTTCTTTTTTAAGACAGTGTGAACAAAGGTTCCTAGAAAAGTCCTGCATCTTGGATTAAACTTTCAGCAAGGCTAACCAACTGATTAGCATTTAATGATTGTGGAGAGTTTGGAATATTGCTAATTCAGAGTCTATTTACAATTTATCTCAGGCCATGTTTAGCCCCTAAATAGCCATTCCTTGCCACTTCAGTTTTTTACTTAACATCTTGTGACTAATGGATAAAAACATTCAGGAATGTATGAGTTTAACAGAGCCCTTGCTCCTACTAACCAAATGGCTGAGAATCCAATCAGATAGCACCTGCGGCCTATAGCTGAGATTTAAAAAAAATTTTATTTTTTATGTGTATGAGTACACTGTCTGCATGTAGGTTTGTGCACTCATGTCCTGCAATGCCACGTAGGTCAGAAGAGGGTGTCGGATTCCCCTGGAACTGGAGTTAAAGACAGTTCTCAGCTGCCATGTGGGTGCTGGGGATCAAACCCGGGTCCTCTGCAAGAGCAGTCAGTGCTCTTAACCACTAGGCCATCTCTCCAGCCCGATATAGCTGAGATTTCTCCTTTGCTCTGGCCTCCTTCTTAACGTTTCCACCAATGTATTTTAAAGGTGTCTTCATTTATGACTTTTCTCTGTTCTGTTACTATAAAAGCTTCATGAAACTACTTCCATGCTGGAACATGGAATTTGGGGTAACCTGAGTCTGTGTTCCTGGGCCATGGTCACTCATATTTGGCTCCAGAAATAAACTATTTCAGCCCATGGTGATGGCACACACCATTAATCCCAGCACTCAGAAGGCAGAGGTGGGCAGATCTCTGTGAGTTCAAGGCCAGCCTGGTCTACATAGTGAGTTCTAGGCCAGCTGGGGATATAGGGAGACCCTGTCTCAAACAAACAAACAAACAAACAAACAAACAAAAAACCCAGAAAACACAAAACCAAAACCCTCTCTCTGCTCTCCTTTGAAATGAGAGTTGTGCTTCTGCATTAGTAGATATGATGTCAAGCACAATGTGGGCCCCAAGAGTAACCCACTTTTCACTGGAGGAGTTGTGCAGATGGAGGCAAGGCACCAGTATAGACTGAATCCAGTGATTTACAATAAGAGCTTTTTTTTTTTTTTTTTTTNGACAAAGATGCGTCTGCTTCTGCCTCCCGAGTGCTAGGATTAAAGGCTGTGCCACCACAGCCCGGCCACAATAAGAGCTTTTAAGTCAGGTGTGGTGGCACATGCCTTTAATCCCAGCATTCAAGTAGCAGAGGCAGGAGATGTCTGAGAGTTCAAAACCAGCCTGGTCTACCTAGCAAGTTCCAGGCCAGCTGGGGCTAGAAAAGGAAAACCCTGTCTCAGAAACATAAAAAATAAATCAATAAAAGTTTCCATTTGTACAGGCCGCTTTCTTGGATCCGGTATGTCTCACCTCTTCTCCCCTTGGAGAACTCTTTTCCTGTAGCCCCCATACCAGCACTAAAATGTCTTTGTTCTGCTAGCTAGTGCTAAAATTCCTCTCTGCAGTTAAGACATGAATACTGATTTGGCTTGAGTTGAGGTCCCTAAAACTTAGGAGAACTCCTCAGGCTCCTAAGGACGACCATGTGGCAGCTAGATCCCAGTTACTCCTGAAGCCTTTGGGAATTCCTGCTGAGATCCATCTTGAAGCATTTTTGCTGACTTTCCAGTCTGTCCCCTTGAATGATGTATCCTGCTAAGCATGGCTCGCATATTACTTTGGGTTCCTTTGCTTCTGTTTTTCTGTGCAGAGACACACTTAAAAATCTAGACTCCTCCATACTGTGGTATCTGGGTCTGATGCAACAGTATGTGTTTTTGTTTTCCCCTTGGCTAAGAGCTGATCCCCAAGATGGCTTAAGCTAGTCTCCTGTCTTCAAGGGACAGCAGGAGAGAAAAATGAGATGACCGCTGCATGTCTGTAATAGCCTAGTTTATATCTATTCTTTTTCGTCTTTTTAAAAATGATTTTTATTTCGGGGATTGAGAGATGGCCTAGCGGTTAAGAGCGCCGACGGCTCTTACAGAGGACCCGGGTTCAATCCCCAGCACCCACATGGCGGCTGAGAACCGTCTGAAACTCCAGTTCCAGGGGAATCCGACACCCTCTTCTGACCTCCGCGGCATTGCACAACACGGGTGCACAGACCTGCATGCGGACAGTACATTCATACACATACAGAAATAAATAAAATTAAAAAAAATAAAAAAAATGATTTTTATTTCATTTTTAAAATTTTTATGTGTATGAGTGTACTGTCTGCATGTAGGTTGGTGCACCAGTGTCTTGCAATGCCATGAAGGTCAGAAGAGAGTGTTGGATTCCCCTGGAACTGGAGTTAAGATGGTCCTTAGCTGCCATGTAGGTGCTGGGAATCAAACCCAGGTCCTCTGCAAGAGCAGTCAGTGCTCTTAACCTCTGAGCCATCTCTCCAGCCCCTCTTTTTTGTCTTTTTGAGATTAAAGTGATTAATGGAGTGGCTGGCAATACTTGATTTATGAACACTCACCCCCATAAACTTTACAGGGCAAACTTCACCCTTTTTTGTTTAGGCCATTAACAATCCAGATATACCTAAGATTTCATTCAATTGTCATGTGTGTCTATGTGAAACAAATTTTTGTGTGTGTGTGTCAAACAATTTTTTTTTTTTTGTCTTTTTGAGACAGGGTATCCCTTTAGACCCAGATGGCCTGGAGCTCACTTTGTAGACCAGGCGGACCTTGAACTCACAGAGATCCGCCTGCCTCTGCCTCCCAAGTGTCAAGCAATTTTAACAAATTGTAGCCACTTCAGGTTTTATTTTTTCATTTTTCTTATCAGGTACTAAAGTTTTTATTTTTATCTTTGGCATGCCAAATTAAAATGTACATGTGCAGGGGCTGGAGAGATGGCTCAACAGTTAAGAATACTGACTGCTCTTGCAAAGGACCCGGGTTCAAATCCCAGAACCCACATGGCTAAGAACCAGCATAGGCTGGGTCATGCACGCCTTTAATCCCAACACTCAGGAGACAGAGGCAGGGGGATCTCTGTGAGTTCAAGGCCAGCCAGGTCTAACATAGCAAGCTTCAGGACAGCCAGAGCTACAGGGAGACTGCTCTTACAGAGGACACGGGTTTGATCCCCAGCACCCACATGGCGGCTAAGAACCTTCTTTAACTCCAGTTCCAGGGGAATCTGACGCCCTCTTCTGACCTCTGAGGCTTTGCACAACACATGTGCACAAACCTACATGCAGACAGTATATTCATACACATAAAAAAAATAAATAAAATTTAAAAAATTAATGTTATATTCATTGATTTTGATTAGGATGCCCTTCCAAAACCAGTTCTTTTATTTTGTTTTTATTTATTGATTTACATTTTATTTATTTTCATATGTGTATGAATGTACTGTCTGCATGTAGGTTGGTGCACCCCTGTCATGCAATGCCTCGGAGGTCAGAAGAGGGTGTCAGATTCCCCTGGAACTGGAGTTAAAGATAGTTCTCAGTTATGTGGGTACTGGGAATCGAACCCGGGTCCTCTGCAAGAGGAGTTGGCGCTCTTAACTGCTAAGCCATCTCTCCATCCCCCAAAACCAGTTCTAAATACATTAAAGTTCTTAATTTCAATTGTGTAATAGCCAGAGGTAACAAAATCATTTCTTTTTCAAAATATTCTTAGTAAGAGACTGTTAAATGTAAGGTTTTTATTAAAGCTAAACTACATGTAAAACAATGGACATATATGTTAGGTCAAGATCTTTGTATTAAGTTTCCTTTTCACAATGAGGATTACAGCAGATATAATCTCAACAAAAATAATAATTACAAGATCCTTTTATTATTATTAGTCTTTTAAAAAGTTATTTATTTATTTGTATGAATGTATTATCTGCATGTAGGTTTGTGCACCCATGTTGTACAATGCCTCGGAGGTCAGAAGAGGGCATTGGATTCCCTTGGAACTGGAGTTCTCCTGGGTTTGGACTTACAGACGGTTCTCAGCTGCCATGTAGGTGCTAGGGATTGAACCCCGGTCTTCTGCAAGAGCGGTCAGTGCTCTTAACCGCTAGGCCATCTCTCCAGCCCCTATTATTGGTCTTTTTGAGACAGGGTCTCCCTTCAGCTGGCCTGAAGATCATTTATGTAGACCAAGCTGGCCTTGAACTCATAGAGATTTACCTGCCTCACCTACTGAGTGCTGGGATTAAAGGCCACATATGGTACCACACCTGGCTACAAGATTTTGATTGCTACAAAGCTATATTATGTATGATTGTATATGTTATGTCTACATATGCTTATATTTTAAAAAATTTACTTGGTATCAAACTGCCTTATGTAAACTGGAGTTGTTAAATTAGCCCAGCTAACTTTCAGCCCATAGTAAAACAATAATTTTTGAAGGAAAGGGTCCCAACTTCAAAAGAGTAAGTCAGTTATGCCATGTGCCCAGTATGCAAATTCAGGATATTAAATGAATGTGGTCATTTTAGAGACACAAGGAGAGGTGACTAATGGTCTTAGATCTTTTTGAGAGAATTAACATGAGATTTTAAGTTTAAATATGAAAAAAAAGGTTAATTTAATCAACAAGTATACCTGAAGAGAAATGGAGAAGTGTTCTCTGTATGTCATGTCATGTTTTCTAAGATCTTCCCAAGTTGCTAATGAGATAAGAACTCTTTTAAGTGAGCTGGAAGAGAGGGCTACTCAAAAGCCAGAGTGGAGTTCCTGCTCCTGACACCTGCACGGTAAGGTAAAGGAGGTAGAAGTGGGGGAGTGGGGGGTGGAGAGTAGCTCTGGGGTACAGCTTGCCTAGCATCCATTAGGCTGCAGCAGACTTGCTCATGGGGGGAAGGGAATTGGAAGGAAGACTAGAGGTAGGCAGGGCAGATAGCACTCAGGAGGGGGGGGCAGAGGATCATAAGTTCAAGGCCATCAAGGGAGTTCAAGTCGAGCATATGTGAGACTCAATTAATTAATTGTCTTTTTGAGAGAGGGTCTCTCTGTAGCCCAAGATGGCCTAGAACTCACCATGTAGACCAGGCTGGCCTTGAACACACAGAGATCCACCTGCCTCTGCCTCCCGAGTGCTGGGATCAAAGGCATGCACCACCACACCTGGCTTGAGACTATTACTAAAAAAAAAAAAAAAAAAAAAAAGGCCGGGCGTGGTGGTGCACGCCTTTAATCTTAGCACTTGGGAGGCAGAGGCAGATGGATCTTTGTTAGTTCAAGGCCAGCCTGGTCTACAGAGCGAGTTCCAGGACAGCTGGGACTACAGGGAGACCCTGTCTCGAAAAGACCAAAAAAAAATAAATAAATAAAAAATGGGGGGCTGGAGAGATGGGCCTATGGGCTAAGAGCACCGACCACCTTGCAGAGACCCAGTGTTGATCCCCAGAACCACATGGCGGCTGAGAACCATCTGTAACTCCAATTCCAGGAGAATTCCAGGTCCAGGGGAATCTGACACCTTCTTCTGACCTCTGCGGCATTGCCACGACAGGGGCAAAACATACAGATGCAGACAGTACATCATAACATAATAAAAAACTTAAAAAAAAAAAAAAGAGGAGGATAGAATAGAGGTCACAGAAGCTGCTAGGAAAACAAAAGATAGGAAAGGTCATAAAGAAAGCAGAAAGGTGGGTGTTGGAATGTGAGTCATGTTACATAGGTGACATGGGAGGCAGCTGGGCCAGCTCACCAGTAGTGCTCCCTGTGCTCCATTAAGGTCACCCAGTTGTGCTCCTGTGCTCCATCAAGCTCACCGGTTGTGCTCCCTGTGCTCCATCAAGCTCACCGTTGTGCTCCTGTGCTCCATCAAGCTCACCAGTTGTGCTCCTGTGCTCCATCAAGCTCACCGGTTGTGCTCCCTGTGCTCCATCAAGGTCACCGGTTGTGCTCCCTGTGCTCCATCAAGCTCACCGGTTGTGCTACCTGTGCTCCATCAAGCTCACCGGCTGTGCTCCCTGTGCTCCATCAAGGTCACCGGCTGTGCTCCCTGTGCTCCATCAAGCTCACCAGTTGTGCTCCTGTGCTCCATCAAGGTCACCGGTTGTGCTCCCTGTGCTCCATCAAGCTCACCGGCTGTGCTCCCTGTGCTCCATCAAGCTCACCAGTTGTGCTCTTGTGCTCCATCAAGCTCACCGGTTGTGCTCCCTGTGCTCCATCAAGCTCACCGGTTGTGCTCCCTGTGCTCCATCAAGGTCACCGGTTGTGCTCCCTGTGCTCCATCAAGGTCACCGGTTGTGCTCCCTGTGCTCCATCAAGCTCACCAGTTGTGCTCCTGTGCTCCATCAAGGTCACCGGTTGTGCTCCCGTGCTCCATCAAGTCACCGGTTGTGCTCCCGGCTTCATCAAGCTCACCAGTTGTGCTCCTGTTGCCTCCAGCTCAAGCTCACCAGTTGTGCTCCTGTGCTCCATCAAGGCTCAACCGGTTTGTGCTCTTGTGCTCCATCAAGGTCACCGGTTGTGCTCCCTGTGCTCCATCAAGGTCACCGGTTGTGCTCCTGTGCTCCATCAAGCTCACCGGTTGTGCTCCCTGTGCTCCATCAAGGTCACCGGTTGTGCTCCTGTGCTCCATCAAGCTCACCGGTTGTGCTCCCTGTGCTCCATCAAGCTCACCGGTTGTGCTCCCTGTGCTCCATCACAAACTCTTGGTTTCCCACTCCCTCCTGCCCAGCATTTCACAACATTTTCACTGGATAGTCAGAAATAGTAAACTTTTATCTACTTTTTTTTTTTTTCAGGCAAGGGCTGATCTTGGAACTTAACTATGTTAGCTCAGAAAGACAAACAAACATACCTCATTTAATCTCATTTTACAGAAGAGGAAATGGAGGTGAGAGGGAAGTGACTTCCATAAGGCCACAGAGTGAACCCAATCGAAGCAGAACCAGAGGCCCGTGGGCTCCTGCTGAACGCCTGCAGTAGCCAGCAAGCTGTTTCAGGATCCTGCACATCAGACTCCTCTTTTGTGGAGCTAATGATTAGAACCTAGTCAAATCTAAAGCATCTTAGCCATAGTTATGATTTAAGCCAATTTCACTGAGATGAGGACATTTCAAACAAGAGTGGAGCATTGTGTGGGAGATTTATAGGTTTATAGGCGGCGGTAGCATATACTGTCCAATTAGAATAAAGCCCACTAAAATAATTCATAATATAATACCTTAACCTCTGTAGGCTTACATTTTCTCTTCACTTTCTCTTTCACCACATGCTGGCCTGGGTGAAACTTTTGGGAGGTATTTAACTAGAATAAGTTCCCTTAGTGTTTGAGTAAAGTAGGTAATAAAATCTGTTTGCTGTGTCTGCTGTCTCCAGATAGGGCTATAATTACACCACACAAGGAAGAAAGGTAGCTGGGTCTCAACCAAGATCATTTATGTAAACTCAGCCTTCTTGTCAACCTCAGCCTTGTCAATGGTGTTCTCATATTGCATGTGTGCAGACCACGAAAATCATCTCCTGTGAACCACACCGAGACAGTGTTCAATTGCAGGGCCATGTGATGGCTCATGCTCTGTTTGTAATTGGATGTCTGTGGTTCAAGACCAAAATTTGACATTCTGAGGTTAAAACAAAACTCTCACCAATGAATTCCCCAGTACAATAATTATATTTCTGTAAAAAAAAAAATGAGGTGTTCTCTAAACCAAAGTATTATAAATGAATAAGTTTCATTTGAAATTAAAAAGAAAAGGTTGAGCTGGGCATGGTGGCACATACACCCCTTTAATCCCAGCACTCTGGAGGAAGAGGCAGAGGCAGGTGGATCTCTGTGAGTTCAAGGCCAGCCTGGTTTACATAGTGAATTCCAGGATAGCTGGGGCTAAGGGGAGACCGTGCCTCAGAAAGACCAAAAATAGTGGGGTTGGCCCTTGAAATGTGTCTTAAATTTGATCTTGAAGGAAAAGAAGTAGGCAGAACAGTTCCTGATATAATCAAGTTAATACTTGGTAACATTTTAATCTCCAACTTCAAGTGTCTAGCAACTTTCCAACAATTTATCTCCTAAATCTTATTTTAAAAACCCATGATTATACCCACAAATACTGTGACATAATTTAAAGACAACAGTAATGCATATTTTTGCTTAACTCATTGAACTCCTCCACTACAACAAACTGGTCATCAGGCTTTGATGTGTCCATATCCCTGGCTGGAATCCAGTGTTTCTCTTGACACGGCTTCCGAGCTTGCTGTCCTCCTAGAAGGAAAACCACAGGCCACCGCCCTGGCGCCATCCCTGGCTGGTCCAATCAATAAGGACTTATTTCCTGTCCATTTGCTGAGGTCACAGGAGCGAATCTCATTAATTATTTCTGTTACTGCAGCCTCAAGTGTGCTGCTGGCTGACAAGTGAAAGCGGCTTGACCTTTTTCCTTCTCATTTTGTTTGTAGCCATTCCAAAAAGGCTGCGGTATTCATTTAGCAATGTGATAAAGGCAAGGAAAAAATATATATGTTTTTAAAGTCATTAATACATTTAGATATTTTATCTCAAAGTCTTTCCAGATCATCTCATCCTCTGGGTTTTCCAGCTAAGGGACAATAGTGTCTTTTTAATTTGGTATCATGAAAATCTGGTCACAGCAAACACAATGTTTTCTAAAGCAGATCTGGCCTCTGAGGGAGGGAAGCTCTCCAGGGCCTCCAGGGCCTGGTTTCCATGGAAACGACACAGGTCAATAGCTGAAGTCACACCTTTGCCAGCTTTGATTGTTTCTCCCAACTGTTAAGAAACAAATGCCCAGTCAGTCAGTTTTAGGGTATACAGTGAGGGCCACAATTAAACTGGGGGTGAATGTGTAAAACAAAGAGGGAGAAACATGGAGATTCAGTATTTCTTTCAAAGGAAGGACAATATTGCAAGGACTCGCCAGGAGCCGCCACCTCCCGAAGGCTACAGGAGTCTGTGCGCCAGAGTAGCACAATAGGCTCCAATCAGCCTAATTACAATCCCTCTCCTGCCCAGCCCTTGATCTGTTCAAGGTACCATGCAGGGAAGGCAAAAAAAAAAAAAAAAAAGGCAAGCAGGGACATCTCTGGCTTTTGGAAATCAGCAGCCTGTGGAAGCCTCCAAACTTAAAAATAAAATTAAAACACCAATATGTCGACACAACAGTCTATATAAAAATTGAAGAAAGACATTATTATTAGACCTGACTATGACTTATTTAAAAGCAGAGTATTTTATTTGGGAAGATGATCTAAAGTATCTTTGTAAAGAATAAACTCTTGCTAAGCCAACACAACTGATTTTTCAAGCTCTTTCTTTGATTATAAGAAAAGTTAGGGCCTGGAGAGATGGCCTAGCGGTTGAGAACGCCGACTGTTCTTGCAGAGGACCCGGGTTCCATCCCCAGCACCCACATGGCGGCTGAGAACCGTTTTTAACTCCAGTTCCAGGGGAATCCGAAACCCTCTTCTGACTTCCGAGGCATTACACAACATGGGTTCACGGACCTACATGCAGACAGTACATTCATACACATACAAGATAAATAAGGAAAAGAAAAGAAAAGTTAGGCTGGACATGATGGCAAGCGCCTGCAATCCCAGCAATCAGGAGGCAGAGGCAGGCGGATCTCTGTGAGTTCAAGTTGGTCTACAAAGTGAGTTCCAGGACAGCTGCAGCTGCAGGGAGACCCTGTCTCAAAAAGACAAAAAAAAAAAAAAAAGTTAGAAAATAAAACCCCATCAATACCACACAAACATAGGGCCAAAACAAGCAACTCAGCAAGGCAGATCTTCCTTGTGCAAAAGGATGTCTTGCATGGTTAGTGAGATCCATAAGTATCTTGGAAGCTGGGGGGAGGCCGCAGTGGGGCTTTTATACCTAATGCAACAGAACTGTGTCTCTTCCCCATTGGCTGGGGTTCAACCTCACAGTCTTTCTGGGTTGGTTTATTTATTTATTTATTATTTATTTATTTATTTATTTATTTATTTATTTATTTATTTATTTATGTCTTTTTGAGATAGGGTCTCCCTGTAGCCCCAGCTGTCCTGGAACTCACTCTGTAGACCAGGCTGGCCTTGAACTCACAAAGATCCACTTGCCTCTGCCTGGCAAGTGCTAGGATTAAAGGTGTGTGCCACTACACCCGGCTGCGTTAAAATTTAAAAGAGAGAAGAGTTCTACTACTCAAGGCCATCAGGCTTAGGAATACATCAGGGTCTTTTTTTAAAAACAAGTCTTACAGGGTGTGGTGTGATTAAAGGATTAGAATTCCTTGTCATGAAACAAGCTCGAGTTTTAGGAGTTTTACAGGGTTTGAAAGAAAAGAGTAATATCTAACGTTTCTTTTTTTTTTTTGGTCTTGAGACATGGTTTCCCTACATGGCCTAGAACTCACTATGTAGATCAGGCTGGCCTTGAACTCACAGAGATCTGCCTGCCTCTGCCTCCCAAGTGCTGGGATTAAAGGCATGTGTGTGCCACCACGCCCAGCTCAACCTTTTCTAGGAGTGCTAGGAAGAGGCACCACCATGCCCAGTGCCTATGCTTTTTAATTCCTGCACTCAGGAGGCAGACGCAGGCAGGCAGCTGTTGTTAGGTCCTGAGACTGCAGAAAGGGGTCTTCCTGGGAACCCAGGAAGAGTCTGCAAATCTCAGTGGGTTCAAAATGGTAGCAGGCTAAGGCTGAGAAGAAAAGCGAGAGAGGATAGAGAAAGCTGGAGAGGCAAAAGTGGGGAAAGAGGCAAGGGAGGGAGGGAGGGTGTGGGAGAACAGAGACAGAGAGAGAGTGGTGCCTCATTGTGAGACACAGAGGGTGGTGCTGTCACTTTCCAGGGGTTTCCAGAAGAAAGTTAGGTGATTCTTGTTTTGGAGGGGGAGAGGGGGGAGAAAAATATCTCAACTCCAGAGAGTCAAGGCACCATTATATTAGATTATAAGAGTGCAAACCCCCAAATAAAAAGGCACATAACAGCCGGGTGTGGTGGCACACGTCTTTAATCCTAGCACTTGGGAGGCAGAAGCAGGTGGATCTTTGTGAGTTCAAGGTCAGCCTGGTCTATAGAGTGAGTTCCAGCTGGGGCTACAGGGAGACCCTGTCTCGAAACGACAAAAAAAAAAAAACAAAATAAAAAAAAAAGGGCACATAACATTAAGTCACTCCAGGAACTATGATTTACTTCCATTGGAACTGCCAAGGCCGGCCCCCTTAGCCATGTGTGGTGGGCGAGCCGGACAGGGTGCAAATGGACTGGGGTCCACCTCACTTACAGCCATGTGGGCAGGACTGGGTTACAGGGGAATGAGGCAGAGATGACAGCCTCTAGGAAGTTGAAGTGGACATCTGTGTGTCCCGTTGGAATTCTGGGAACCAGACAACTAACAGCTAAGAATTCAAGGCTCAGCCTGTGTATAATAGTGAGTTCCAGTCAGGGAATATACTGCAAACTTGCTTTAAAAAAAAAAAAGGGGGGGGGGGGGGGCTGGAGATAGGCCTAGCGTTAAAGAGCGCCGGACCGCTCTTACAGAGGACCCGGGTTCGATCCACAGCACCCCACATGGCGGCCGAGAACCGTCTGAAACTCCATTCCAGGGGATCCGAAAACCCTCTTCTGACATCGCGGCATTGCACGACACGGGTGCACCACCTGCATGCAGACGTACAGTTCATACACATACCGAAATTTAAAAAAAAAAAAAAAAAAAAAAAAAAAAAGACGGGGGTGGTGTGGTGGTGCAGGGACTTGGGAGGCAGAGGCAGGTGGAGCTCTGTGAGTTCAAGACCAGCCTGGTCTACAGAATGAGCTCCAGGACAGCTGGGACCCTGTCTCAAAGGGAGACCCTGTCTCAAAAGAAATACAAAAAAAAAAAAAAAAAGTAAAAATCACCAGGCATGGTGGTATACACATGTAATCCCAGCACTCAGGAGGCAGAGGCACTTGGATCTCTGCTCTCTGTGAGTTCCAGGCTAGCCTGGTCTACATAGTGAGTTCCAGGACAGCTGGGGCTACAGGGAGACCCTTTTTCAAAAAGACCAAAATAAATAAATAAATAAATAAATAAATAAATAAATAAATAAATAAATAAATAAAAAAAATCTAAAGCTGGGTGTGGTGGCGCACACCTGTAATTCAGACACTACAGGTGGATCTCTATGAGTTCAAGGCCAGTCTCATCTACAGAGTGAATTCCAGGCCAGCTGGGACTAAAGAGAGACCCTGTCTCAAAAACACCCCCCCCCCAAAAAAAAATCTAAATGGAAGATCAAGGTCAGGTTCCTTTGTCCCAGTTCCATTTCCTTTCCAGAGAATGCCTGGATGGTAGATCTCATTCCCTCAGTCAGGAATTGGGAGTCTTCATTCCCCACATTCAGTCAGGCATCATACAGTTCCAAGCATGCTCACTCAAGTCTGGGTAGGGCCAAGTAGCAAGTCCCAGTCATGGACAATGCAAGCTACCTAAGCTGCAGCAGGGGACTGTCCACATAAGCCTCTCTAGGACTTCTCCTCTGGCACGTGGGACAGCCACACCAGAGGTGCTCCTCTGCCTGGGTACCTGAGTCATGGCAGTGAGCACGGCATGTCTTTTCTGCCTGTGATGGACACATAGTGTGTGCAGGAGACCCAGGTTTGCTGTCCTGAGCCCTTGAGACTGAGGAGTCCTTCGTGGACATCTCAGAGGTGCAGTCAGTAGGTTCTAGGCCTTCCAGCTTCTTGGGAGCTGTCACGTCATTTATGCCCTACTCTTCTTTCAAATTGCTGCCATGGTGCAGGCTCTCAACATCCCAGCTGAGTTATTTTCTCCAAGCAGCTCTTAAAGAATCTTCCCACCCCCAGTTCTGTGCTCCTGCACTCCATTTGCCATACCACACTGCCAAGATTTATAAAGTGCAAATACAGTCGTGCCTAAAATCTGGCACTTGCCAGGCATGTTGGTGCATGCCTTTAATCCCAGCACTCAAGAGGCAAAGGCAGGTGGATCTCTGTTCTCTGTGAGTTCCAGTCCAGCCTGGTCTACATAGTGAGTTCCAGTCCAGCTGGGACTACAGAGAGACCCTGTCTCAAAAACAAAACAAAACAAAATAAAACAAAACAAAACAAAGCAAAACAAAACCAACAAACCCACAAAAACAAAATCCAAACCAAACCAGAACAGAACACAACACAAAACAAACAAAAGACCCCTCTGGCTGTTTTCCATCCCTTCACAGTCAAGCTTTTTCAGGAGGTGTAAAGTGCTCTCTTTAGTCTAGCCAGATTCTCTCCCTGCCCACCTTTCCTCGTAGATTTAGGGGAACTACCTGCATGTTTCAGAGCTGACTGTTTCCCCTGGGGTTATCCTTGCATTCTGCTAGCTAGGAAGATGGCTCTAAGGTGGTCTTCTTCCCCTAGGTCCCCCAGGACACCCTCTGTATTTCTGGAGTGCAGTATTACCAGACATTGCTGTATTTTAATTTTCCACTCACTTATCAACCTCTTTGTGAGGCTTGAGGCCATGTACTACATAATGCATAAAACATGAATAAAAAATATGCTGGTTTATTCCTCTGATTATATAATCAGGAGATCAGAGGTCCAAGGAAACTCATGATTATAAAGGGAGTGCAGCAAAGCTGAACTTACTTGCAACATTTTCTTTTTTTTTTTTTTAGAGGGTCTCCGATTCCCCTGGAACTGGAGTTCTCCTGGAATTGGAATTACAGATGGTTCTCGGCTGCCATGTGGGTGCTGGGGATCGAACCCGGGTCCTCTGTAAGAGCAGTCGGCGCTCTTAACTGCTAGGCTATCTCTCCAGCCCCACATTTTCTTTTTACATTCATTTTTTTCTTATTAGAGAGAGAGAAAATGTATGTATGCATGCATGTATGTGTGTGTGTGGCAATGTCAGGGGACAACTTTGGGGAGTCAGTTCTCCTTCCTACTTTATGTGGGTTCAGGGGATCAAACTCAGACCATCAAGCTTGTATTACACTGCAAGAGCCTTTACTGGCTGAGCTATCTCACCAGCCATCCCCTACTGCCCCCACCCCCCCTTTTTTTGAGACAGCATCTCATTCCCTCTGGCCTACCCACTATACAGTATGGGCTGGCCTTAGATTCATAGCAATTCTCCTACCTCATCTTCTCCTGAGAGATGAGGTTACACGTACGCACCACTGCCCAGCCCAGGGGCCACATTTTTTATGCCTTATCCAGAAGCACTTAATACTAAACTCCAAATTCTCAGCACCCCACCCACAGAAACTCCATACTGCAAATAGAACCTGACTATTCTACCTGGTTTTCCTGAGCTCCAGTCAATTATCAAATGGCTGAAGAGCTAGCCAGATTCAAACTCCTACTGTAGCTGCGTCATCTGAGGGAAGCCAATCAACTGTTTTCAGTTTGTTTGTTTGTTTGTTTGTTTATTTATTTATTTATTTATTTATTTATTTATTTATTTATTTATATATGAATGTACTGTCTGCATGTAGGTTTGTGAACTATTTATTTATTTATTTATTTATTTATATATGAATGTACTGTCTGCATGTAGGTTTGTGAACCTGTGCCATGCAATGCCGCAGAGGTTAGAAGAGGGTGTTAGATTCCCCTGGAACTGGAGTTCTCCTGGAATTGGAGTTTCAGACGGTTCTCAGCCACCATGTGGGTGCTGGGGATCGAACTCGGGTCCTCTGCAAGAGCAGTCGGCGCTCTTAACCTCTAGGCCATCTCTCCAGCTCCAATTAAAAAAATAACTTATTTTTAAATTGTGCCATTGTCCAAGAAGGCCATAGGTATTAGATTCCCTTGGAGCTGGAGTTACAAGCAGTTCCAGGATGTGGGTGCTGGAAACTAAACTCGGGTCCTGTGGAAGAGCAGTATGAACTCTTGACTGCTAAGCCCCTAACAAAATGTGGTTTTAAAATTTGTAAATAAAATATTGCTTAAGAAAACACATTAAGGGGCTGGAGAGATGGATCAGCAGTAAAGAGCACTGGCTGCTCTAGGACTGGGTTCGATTCCCAGCACCCACGTGGTGGCTAGCAACCATCCATAACTCCAGTTCCAGAGGAACCCAACACCCTCTTCTGACCTCAGGCACTTCATGACATGTGTGCACTTACATGCATGCAGACAATATACTCATACACATAAAAAAATGATATAAATGTGTGTACATACACCACACTGACACACCCACATACACACACACTGCAGATGCACAGGCTCCTCCTGTGGAGAGGAAGTCATAGGCCCAAGAAATGGTTCTTAAATCATTTCAATAAATTATCCTGCTCTGAGAGGACTTTAGTCTATAAGGTATTTTTTATTTATTTATTTATTTATTTATTTATTTATTTAATTAATTTATTTATTTATTTATTGTCTTTTTGAGACAGGGTCTCCTTGTAGCCCCAGTTGGCTTGGAACTCTCTACATAGACGAGGCTGGCACTGAACTCACAGAGATTCACCTGCCTCTGCCTCCCAAGTGCTGGGATTAAAGGCCTGTACCACCATGCCAGCTTAATTATATGTATGTGCATTGTGTATATGCTTAGTGCTCATGGAGACCAGAAGAGGGCACCAGTCTCCTGGAACTAGAGTTAAGGATGAGAATTAGCTGCCATGTGAGAGCTGGAAACTGAACAGCAAGTGCTCTTAACAGGTGAGCCATCTCTCCCACCTCCATGGGGCATATATTTTATTAATTTTTTTTTACAGTTAGGGTCTTATTACTACCTCAGTTGCCCTAGATTTCTTGGGCTCAAGTGATCCTCCTCTCCCAGTCTTCAGAGCAGCTGGGATTACAGGGATATACCACATGGTGCCTGGTAAGACAACAACAAGGGTTGGCGAGATGTCTCGGCAGGTAAAGGTACTCACTGTAGAAGCCTGGTGATCTATGTTTGATCCTCTAAACTATTGGAAAGAGAGAACCAACTCACAAAGTTGTCCTCTGACCTCCAAACACATACCATGACACATAAGCTATACATCACACACACAAAAACACACTAATAGTAGGGGCTGGAGAGATGGCTCAGTGGTTAAGAGGACTGCTCTTGCAGAGGACCCCGGTCTGATTCCCAGCACCCACATGGCAGCTAAGAACCGACTTAGGCCGGGTGTGGTGGTGCACACCTTCAATTAATTAATCCCAGCCCTCGGGAGGCAGAGGCAGGCAGGCAGGCAGATCTTTGTGTCAAGGCCAGCCTGGTCTACATAGCAAGCTCCAGGACAGCCAGAGCCACAGGGAGACCCTGTCTTAAAACAAAACGAAACAAAACGAAACAAAACAAAACAAAACAGGGACTGGAGAGATAGCCTAGCAGTTAAGAGCACCGACGCTCTTGCAGAGGACCCGGGTTCGATCCCCAGCACCCACATGGCGGCTAAGAACCGTCTGTAACTCCAATTCCAGGAGAATTCCAGTTCCAGGGGAATCCGAGACCCTCTTCTGACCTCCGCGGCATTGCACGACACGGGTGCGTAGACCTGCATGCAGACAGTACATTCATACACATACAAAGATAAATAATAATAAAAAAACCCCAAAAAACAAAACACAAACAAAAAAACCACACTGATAATCAATAAAGAAAATTTAAAAATAAAAAAAGTAACTATTTTCACTTCCAGCTTCATGGCACATTTTGGAAAAAGCAAGAAAAATGATAGCCAGAGAGAACTTTAGTTCTTTAAAAATTATTTTTTAAAAAAGTTTCCCTTGCTGGGCATGATGGTGCACACCTTTAATCCTAGCACTCTGCTCTACAGAGTGAGTTCCAGGACAGCTGGGGCTACAGGGAGACTGCGTCTTGAAAAGACAAAAAAAAAAAATAAAGTTTTCTTTATATGTATGAGTGTTTTGCCTGCATTAAGCATACCTTGTACGATGCTTTCTCGTGAAAGGATATCAGATGCCTGGAACTGTAGTTACAAAACTGTTGTTAGCTGCCATGTCAGTGCTGGGAACCAAATCTGGGTAGTCTGCGAAAGCAGTCAGTGTTCTAACCACTGAGCCCCTGGTTTTCTTTTTCTTTTCTTTTTTTTTTTTTTTTTTTTTTTTTTTTTCTTTCTTCCCTTCTTTTTTGTCTTTTTGAGACAGGGTTTCCCTTGTAGCAGAAGCTGGCCTGGAAATCACTATGTAGACCAGGCTGGCCTTGAACTCACAGAGATTGCCTGCCTCTGCCTCCTGTGTGCTGGGATTAAAGGCATGTGCCACCACGGCATAAATCTTTCATTAAAAATGCTGGGTGTTGTGGCACATGCCTTTAATACCAGCACTCGGGAGGTGGAGGCAGAGGCAGGTGGGTCTCCGTGAGTTCAAGGCCAGCCTGGTCTACACAATGAGTTCTAGGCAACCTGGGACTAAAGGGAGACCCTGTCTCAAAAAGACCAAAAAAAAAATTTATTTTTATTTATGTTTTGCTTGCATGTATATAGGTGCACTGTGTACCTGGTGCCCACAGAAGCCTCTGTCAACAGTAAACTAAATTGTCTTTCTAGCCCCAGAACTAGTATTTACTTATTTTTATTTTATGTGTGTGTTTTGGCTGCACTACCTGTGTGTAATGCCTGCGGAAGTCAGAAGAGGATGCTGGATCCCCTGGAACTGGAGTTAAAGGACTGTTGTGAGCATTCATATGTGTGATGGGAACTGAATCCAGATCCTCAGCAAGAGCAGCCGCTGCTCCTAACCACTGAGCCATCCCTCCAGCCTTAAGAACCAAACATTTTGGACATAGTATACATAGCATAGACAGGAATACAAAAAGAGGAATTATCAGTCTGTGTTTTATTTCTCAGATGCAGCACTTTAGGCAATAAAATTTTTTTTAAATATTTATTTTATTTTATTTATTTTTATATGTATGAATGTACTGTATGCATGTAGGTTTGTGCACCCATGTTGTGCGATGCCCTGGAGGTCAGAAGAGGGTGTCGTATTCCCCTGGAACTGGAGTTAAGATGGTTTTCAGCCGCCATGTGGATGCTGAGGATCGAACCTGGGTCCTCTGCAAGAGCAGTAGGTGCTCTTAACTGCTAGGCCATCTCTCCAGCCCCAGCAATAAAATTATTAAACCTTGAAGTCAATTGAGTAATTGTCTAAGTGCAGTACACCTGAAATAAATTAGGTCCAAATCCCCTGCTAGAGTAGCCAATTAGATATTAACTAGAGAGAAGAGGATGCAAAATAGTAAGGTGAAGTGCATTTTTATTTAACATTTAGTAAACAACTTTTTTTTTTAATTTTTATTTATTTCTGTATGTGTATGAATGTACTGTCTGCATGCAGGTTTGTGCACCCGTGTCGTGCAATGTAAACAACTTTTAAGTGAGAAATGGTGCTCACATGAGACTCTTGGAAGCTATTTGGCTCAAAAGTTCTTCTCACCTCATTTTAGCAGAGAAGACCCTGGAAAGAGATGCTAAGTGAAATGGACAAGAGCTCCCAGATATTTTCTTTTCCTTTTTCCATTCCCCTTCCCTTTCCTTATCCCTTCCCTCTTCTCTTCCTCTTCTCTTCCTCTTCTCTGCCTCTCTCCTCTCTCCTCTACTCTCCTCTCCTCTCCTCTCCTCTCCTCTCCTCTCCTCTCCCCTCCCCTCCCCTCTTCTCTCTTCTCTCTTCTCTCTTCTCCTCTCTTCTCTCTTCTTCTCTCTTCTCTCTTCTCCTCTCTTTTCTTTCCCCTCCCTCTTTCTCAGACAAGGTCTCATCCTGTAGCCACAGCTGGCTCAGAATTGGAACAATTCTCCTATCTCAGCCTCCCAGTGCTGGAATTACATGTACAGCCACCACACCTGGCCAGAGAATTTTTCTTTTTCTTTGTGTGTAGTTCTATTTCTTTCTGTGTAGTTCAGGCTAGCCTTGAAATTGTGATTCTCCTGCTTGATACCCCTGAGTGGTGGGATTATAGGCTATGATATCACACCTAGCTATATTGGATAACCTTAAGTTTTCATTTAATTGTGGCAACATAATTGGATATTAAGGGTGAAAGAAAAAAAAGCAAGCGATGCCATTTTTATGTTAAGAGTCCAAGAAGTAGCCTGGCATGGTGGTATACATCTATAATCTTATATAGTGCCAAGATATCCTATGGTAGCCTATCTCAGAAAACCAAAACCAAACCAAACCAAACAACAAAATATTATTTTAGATACCTAGACAATACATAAGGAAAATGCATTTAAAAAATAAGTTTAGTGAAAAGTGTACCATGTTTATAACGAGAAACAGTTCTTTTTTATTTTTTATTTCTTTTTATTTTTTTGTAGAAACAGTTCTAGAGTGTTAGAAACCTCTGTATATTCTCATAATGGTCATACTTCATATGAAAGAGATCAAAATAAGTGACTGAAGAATGAGCTCTCCTGAGTCTCAGATTTTAAAGTGGCACTGTCAAAGGAGACACATGGAACTCCTCTGTGGCAGCCTGCTTGGACACTTGGTCTGCCACCTCCCACCCTCCACCCCACTGTAAAGATAGGTCCTCTGTCTTTTATTTTGCAGGCTCTGCCAAAGGAGATATAGGTTCAAAGCTGTAAAAAGAATGAACTCGGGGCTGGAGAGATAGCCTACGGGTTAAGAGCACCGACTGCTTTTGCAGAGGACCTGGGTTCGATCCCCAGCACCCACATGGCGGCTGAGAACCGTCTGTAACGCCAATTCCAGGAGAATTCCAGTTCCAGGGGAATCCGACGCCCTCTTCTGACCTCCGTGCAGCATTGCACGACACGGGTGCACAAACCTACATGCAGACTACATTCATACACATAAAAAATAAATAAAATAATAAAAAAATTAAAAAAAAAAGGAATGAACTCATCCTGAACTCTATATTATCAGTGGGACATTGTTACAATTTTTTCCACTTTTTTTTTGGTCTTGAGACAGGGACTCCTTGTAGCTCCTCCAGCTGTCCTGGAACACACAATGTAGACCAGGCTAGCCTTGAAATGACAGAGATCTGCCTGTCTCTGCCTCTGGAGCAAGTGCTGGGATTAAAGTCATGCGTCACCAAGCCTGGCTCCTCTTCTTTTTTTGAGACAGGGTTTTTTTGGTTTTTTTTTTTTTTTTTGGGTCTCCTTGTGGCTCCAGCTGTCCTGGAACTCACTCTGTAGACCAGGCTGGTGTTGAACTCACAAAGATCCGCCTGCCTCTGCCTCCCGAGTGCTAGGATTAAAGGCGTGCACCACCACTCCCGGCTTAGACAGGGTTTTATATAGATCAGGCTGGCCTTGAAGTAGCAGAGGATGGCCTAGAACTCTTTCCTTTACCTCCTGAGTGTTAAGATTACAGGCAGGAGACATCATATATAGCTTGTGATCTACTTATTTATTATTTTTGTTTTTTCTAGCAATCTTCCTGGTCTTCTTCTTAGCCTCTTTGACTGCTAGGATTACTGGTATGTGCCATCATGCTGTCCTAAGTGTTGTATCTTATTTATATATTTATTTTTGGTCTTTTTGAGACAGGGTCCCCTGTACCCCCAGCTGTCCTAGAACTTGCTATGTAGACCATGCTGGCCTTGAACTCACAGAGATCCCTGCCTCTGTCTCCTGAGTGCTGGGTTTAAAGGTGTGTACCACCATGCCCAGCTTATTTTTATTTTATGTGTATGAGTGTAATGCCTGCATGTATGTAAGTACACCAGTGTCATGCAATGCCTGTGGGAGTCAGAAGAGATGTTGGATCCCCTGAACTGGAGTTACAGATGGTTGTTACCTGACATGTGGGTGCTGGGAACTGAATCCAGATTCTCTGCAAGGGCAGTCATGCCTTCTTCCTAGTCCCTTGATTTATTTAATTTTTTGAGTGAGGGTCTCCCTGTAGGCCAGCTGGCCTGGAACTCACTGGTCTCAGTCTCAGAGAGATCCATCTGCCTACGCCTCCTGGGTGCAACTATGCACCACCACACCTGGTTTTGCTTTTTTACATTTTAGTTTACTTATTATTAATGTTACATATGTGAGAGTGTGTGTGTGTGCATGTTTGCCAAGGTGTTACGTAGAGGTCTGAGGACGACTTTAATTGGTTCTCTCAGGTCATCAGGCCTATGTAATAAATGCCTTTACCTGCTGACTTACCTCAGCAGCCCTATCATTGTTGATGATGATGAAGATGATGATGATGATGATGATGATGATGATGATGATGATTTTGGTCTTTTTGAGACAGAGTTTCCTTGTACCCCCAGCTGGCCTGGAACTCACTATGAGGACCAGGCTGGTCTTGAGCTCATAGAGATCTGCCTGCCTCTGCCTCCCAAGTGCTGGGATTAAAGGCGTGTATTGGGGGCTGGAGAGATAGCCTAGCGGTTAAGAGCACCGACTGCTCTTGTAGAGGACCCAGGTTCGATCCCCAGCACCCACATGGAGGCTGAAAACCATCTTTAACTCCAGTTCCAGGGGAATCCGACACCCTCTTCTGACCTCTGTGGCATTGCACGACACGGGTGCACAAACCTGCGTGCAGACAGTACATTCATACACATAGAAGAATAAATAAAAAAAAAAAAGAAAGATAAAGGCGTGTGCCACCACATCTGGCTTATTATTTTGAATTTAATTATGTGTATATGTGTGTGTGTCTGTGGATATGTGGACATGAATGCTGGTGCCCACAGAGTCCATAAGAGGGCATTGGATCCTGCCAGATGGAGTTACAGGTATGCCACCTGATGTGTGTGCTGGGAAACAAACTTGGGTCTTCTGTAACAGAGTCATCTCTCTGGGTCTCCTTAAATGCTTTACAAGTATTGTTCCTGATAGAAAAATGTTCACAAACAATTTATCAGGAGGGCCCAAATCTAGATTCTCATGTGTGTATGGGATGGATGACAAAAAACAGGATTTAAAAGTGTGAAGGCTGAGCTGGGCATAGAAATGCATATCCTTAATTCTAGTACTTAGAAGACTGGTGTGGGGCTGGGCTACCTTATCCCAAGTAAATGTAGTATTCCTTTTTTGGAGCCTCTCATTCTTTCTGCACAACAAAATACAAGGCCAGTTTGGGCTACACGAGACACTGTCAAAAAAAATGAAGATGATGAAAATAAATCCCATGAAAAGTTCTCTCAAACTGTTTTCAACCAGCCAGTCTGAGGTAGTCAGGGAGGCCCTGGCTGCAGCTATCAGTTTGGGATTCTTTTTTTTTCTAAGACACAGTCTCCTTGTAGCTCAGCTGGCCTGGAACTCACTCTGTAGACCAGGCTGGCCTTGAACTCACAGAGATTCACCTGCCTCTGCCTCCCAAGTGCTAGGATTAAAGGCGTGCGCCACCATGCCAGGCTTAAAGATGGTTCTTAGCCACCATGTGAGTACTGGGAATCGAACCTGGGTCCTCTCCAAGAGCAGTCGGCATTCTTTTTTTTTAATTTTTTTTAATTAATTTTATTTATTTCTGTATGTGTATGAATGTACTGTCTGCATGCAGGTTTGTGCACCCGTGTCGTGCAATGCCGCGGAGGTCAGAAGAGGGTGTCGGATTCCCCTGGAACTGGAGTTCTCCTGGAACTGGAGTTTCAGATGGTTCTCGGCCGCCATGTGGGTGCTGGGGATTGAACCCGGGTCCTCTGTAAGAGCGGTCGGCGCTCTTAACCGCTAGGCCATCTCTCCAGCCCGAGCAGTCGGCATTCTTAACCACTGAACCATCTCTCCAGTGGGATTCATTTTTTCTTTCTTTCTTTCTTTCTTTCTTTCTTTCTTTCTTTCTTTCTTTCTTTCTTTCTTTCTTTCTTTCTTTCTTTCTTTTTCTTTTCTTTCTTTCTTTTTCTTTCTTTCTTTCTCTTTTTCTTTTTTCTTTTTTTTTTGAGACAGGGTCTCTCTTGTAGCCCAGCTATCCTGGAACTCACTCTGTAGACCAGGCTGGACTTGAACTCACAAAGATCCGCCTGCCTCTGCCTCCCAAGTGCTAGGATTAAAGGCGTGCGCCACCATGCCCGGTGGGATTCATTTTCATCTAAATATAGTGTCCTTCCTTTTCTAAGACCACCCCAACTCCTATCCTGAATATAACATTATATTCCAGGGAAGATACTGAGCACCTCCCAGTGAGTCTCCTCCTCTATCCTCCCCGCCTCCAGGCTTTTTTGCTCACTTTCCCAGATACTTTCTCACCCAGTTCCTTGCTTCCAGTCTATGGCAAAAATCACAGAGATGTCCACCCTCTCTCTTCTGTTTCTGCATGCAGGGAAGGCACATGAAGGGCCTTCCCAGCTACTGAAGGACTGTGAGAAATCTCAGGAGGTGATGAACAATTCAATTGACTCATGTCTTCAAACACAGGACAAGAGAAGAGGTACATAATGGAAAGCAGACTTACGGAAAAAATTTTTTAAATATTTTAAAATTTTATTTTTTTTTATTAATTTTATTTATTTCTGTATGTGTATGAATGTACTGTCTGCATGTAAGTTTGTGCACACGTGTCGTGCAATGCCGCGGAGGTCAGAAGAGGGTCTCGGATTCCCCTGGAACTGGAGTTCTCCTGGAATTGGAGTTTCAGACGGTTCTCGGCCGCCACGTGGGTGCTGGGGATCGAACCCGGGTCCTCTGCAAGAGCGGTCGGTGCTCCTAACCCCTAGGCCATCTCTCCAGCCCCTAAAATTTTATTTTATGTGTGTGAGCCTGCATCTAAGTGTACCATATAAATGTGGAATGTCCATGGAGGCCAGAAGAGGTGTCAGATCCCCTGGATCTGATGTTACTGTTGTTAGTTCCCATATGGGTGTTGGGAACTGAACCAGGGTGCTCTGCAAGAGGAGCCAGTGCTAATTGCTGAGCCATCTCTCCAGCCCCCACTTAGGGACAATTTATGACAATGTTCCAGAGACATCATTAAACACATGGCTTATGAGCTCTAGAAAAACAGGGAATGGTAAAAGTGGCTCCAGGACAGTTCCATATTTTGGGAGCTGGAGACTGAACTAGGACCTTGAACATACCAAACACTGCTACCCCTCCCCTCTTTTCCCAGGGTTGGGGGTAAACTGATAAATTTAACAAGGCCATACCTCACAGTAGTGGGCAGTGATGCTGCATGAGTTCGAGACCAGGAGAAAGGCAGCAACAGATGGCAACTACATGGGTAGGTTAATAAACATGATATTCAGGAAGTAAAAACAGACCTGGGCTTGCAGCCCAGGCAGCACCCCCCTACTATTTAGGCTGCTCTTTTTTGGTCCCAACCCCAGTGCCACAGTTGTTCCTGCTGGACTTCCCCAACATGGGAGTAGGCACTTAATCCTTAATTCCTCCTTTAATTAATTTCATTTTTGCTTTATGAGACAGAGTCTCCCAATAGCCTCAGCTGGCCTGGAACTTGTTATACAGACGAGGCTGGCCTCCATCTCAGAAATTCACCTGCCTCTGCCTCCACAGTACTGGCACAGATTAAGGCATGCACCATCACTCATGGCAAAAGATTTAATCTTTGAGACAGGGTCTCTGGAAGGTGGGCTCACCTTGAATTCTTTGATCCTCCTGCATCTACCTCCTGAGTGCTAAGATCATAGGCATGTACCACCACACTTGGTTTTGATTCAGTAAGTGGTGTTGAACCCAAGACGTCATGCATGCTAAGTATCAACTGAGCTATATCCTCAGCTCATAATCCCTTTATCAATCTGTAATTTATTGTTATCAATCTTTTAATTTATTGTTATATTGACACACAATAAAAATAAATTAAAAATTAAAGAGGAATTATAAAGAAGTGATTATCAGAGATTCTGAGGACTTTTACACATACACATATATACACTTGAGGGAAAATAAGAGAAACAAAGAGTCAAATATGTCTTATGTCATTTCGAACAGGGGTATGCACAAATAGATGGTGTATCTTGGGTCATCTATTCATTCATTTAACGTTCATTCAAGAAATATTTATTAGGAACATACTATGTGCCAGTCCATAAGCCCTTAGGGCACAATGGTGAACTAATAGACACTATGTAGGTTTACAACCAAGAATAGGTCTTCAACAGTAATCTGTCCACTTTGGCCTGCTGATAAACATTAAGTACTGAGATATGAAAGCCAGGAATGGTAGTACATACCTATAATTCCAGCACTTGCGAGGTAGAGGCAGGAGGATCAGAAGTTGGAGTTAACGGGCTGGGGCTGGGGCTCAGTGGGCAGAGTGCCTGCCGAGTATACACGAAGTTACAGGTTCAGTGCTCACCACTGCATGAACTAGGAGTGCTGGCACATATCTGTAATCCCAGTAGGGGCAGGAAGTTCAAGGCCTTGGCTATAGAGGGAGTTTGAGGCTAGCCTAGGCTACTTGAGGTCCTATTTCAAAAACAAAACCGAAAACAAATAAAAAATGAATTTAGGGGCTACAGAGACAGCTCAGAGGGTAATAACACTGGCTGCTCCTGTGCATGACCCCAGTTTGGACCCTAGCACCCATATAGCAGCTGAGAGCCATTCTGAACTCCAGTTCCAGGGGATCCAATACCCCCTCTTGGACTTCATAGGCCTTCACACACATGGTACACTTATACACATGCAAGAAAAACTCTCATACACATAAAATAAAAAGTTTTTCCACTGGGGCTGGAGAGATGGCTCAGTGGTTAAGAGTGCTGACTGCTCTTGCAGAGAACCCAGGTTCAATTCCCAGCACCCACATGGAGGCTAAGAACCCTCTTTAAGCTGGGTGTGGTGGCTCATGCCTTTAATTCTAGTACTTGGGAAGCAGAGGCAGGCAAATCTCTGTGAGTTCAAGGCTAGCCTGGTCTACAGAGTGAGTTCTAGGCCAGCTGGGGCTATAGGGAGACCCTGTCTCAAAAAAAAAAAAAAGAAGATGCCTTGTTAAAAAACATTTCCACTAATTATTATTATCATGAGCTGAGTAATTTAACATTTAACAATAAAGTAAATATTAATAGCAAAAGAATATTTAAAGAAAGATAAGATCGATTTATAACTGCCTATATTCAAACAGTATGAACAGAATCTGGGGTAATAATGGGGAGGGAGGCATACCTTATAATGTCATAAAGAGGCTTATCATTGAAATAAATAATTTTATTTATGGTATACCAGGGAATAGATAGTATGATCATTAAATCTGTTGATGCCATTGAGGTGTGTGGGATTGCTAAAACCTCAGAGAACAAGAATCTAATTTTAAAATAACATTAAGAAATTAGAGGAATAGATCAAAGTAAGATGATAGTCACTGGGGACAAACATGAAGCACTACACTCAAAGACTTAAGGAAGGAAAAGCTAGCTTGATGGTGGAAGGGATGACTGTCCAGAGGGCTCATGGTAAGACACAACTTTAAGAGAACGATTATTTCATATGTGATGTGAAGTGTGTGTATCTGTTTTTTTTTGAGACAGGGTCACAAGTTAAGTAGCCCAGACTGGTCTTAAACCCTATGTGCAGTAGAGATCCTCCTGCTCCACCTCCAACACCAGCCCTAGGAGTGTGATGTTATTCTGTGTGCAGGAGAGATCCTCCTGCTCCACCTCCAACACCAGCCCTAGAAGTGTGATGTTATTCTATGTGCAGTAGAGATCCTCCTGCTCCACCTCCAACACCAACCCTAGGAGTGTGATGTTATTCTGTGTGCAGTAGAGATTCTCCTGCTCCACCTCCAGCACCAGCCCTAGGAGTGTGATGTTATTCTATGTGCAGTAGAGATCCTCCTGCTCCACCTCCAACACCAACCCTAGGAGTGTGATGTTATTCTGGGCCTTAAGGGAAGAAAAATTTTTTTTGAGACAGGGTCTCATTTATGTGGCCCTGGTTTGCCTGGAACTTGATATATGGACTAGGTTGGCCTGGAGCTCACAGAGATCTGTCTGCCCTGTCTCTGCCTCCCGAGGACTAAGATTGGAGGCACGTGCCAAAACATCTGGCCAGAAAAAAAAATTTTAGTTATTTATTTTTATTTTATTGTATGAATATTTTGCTTGCATTTATGTAAGCACACTTGTGCCATGCAATCTCTGTGCAGACCATAAGAGGGCATCAGATCCCCTAAAACTGGAGTTCTGATAGTTGTTAGCTGCCATGTTAGTGCTGGGAACCAAACTCTCATCTTCCGCTGGTGCTCTAAACCACTGAACCATCTCTCTAGCATTGCTCTAGCTCTAAAGATTTTTTAAAATAAATTTTAAAATAAAAAATACGCTTTCATGTTCTGCTATGGACAGAAATCAATCAATGATTTAAAGAAAATCTATTCATTATTGTTGTGAGAACAAACACTTGTTTGAAATGTGAATACCAAAAGAAAACTAACTGGTTTGCTGTCACTTCTAAGGAAATGAGGAGAGAGGGATTAAAACCTTTCTGCAGGGTGTTCTGTCTTGCCTTCCAAAGCGTCTCCCTGAGGGGCCCTGAGAGCCACATCCCCAGGCCACTACAGCATACTAGCTTTGCATCTTCCTTAACCATCCTTTAGCTCCTTGCGGAGGTCCAGAACAGAAATTCAGTTATAATTCCCTGCTGCATGTGGTGTCTCAGGCCTGACATCCCAGTACTGAGGAGGCTGAAGTAGGTGAATCACTATGAGTTAATGCCCAGCCTGGGCTACAAAGTAGGACCTTGTCGCAAAGAAACAAAAATAAGGCCAGTGAGATGGCTCAGCCCAGAGGGTTAACACCTACAGTCTCCTCCTTTAATGCTTAATCTTGAACCACTTGTGTGAGAGGAAACTTCCTAAGTCACTAAAAAAGCCAGGGCCTTTCCTGGTGTGGTGGAGCACGCCTTTAATCCCTGTAACCAGGAGGCAAAGATAGGTGAGTTTCTTTGAGTTTGGAGACCTGAGTTCAGTCCTGGATCCCACAGTGGAAGATGAGTACCTACTCCTGAGATCTGTCCTCTGAACTCCATGCATACATTTTGTGCATCATGCATATGCCCCTACCCAAATAATAAATGCATTTCTTTTTTTTACTTATTATTTTTAATGTGTATGAGTGTACTGTCTGCATGTAGGATGGTGCACCCATGTCATGCAATGCTGCATTGGCCAGAAGAGGGCGTTGGATTCCCCTGGAACTGGAGTTAAAGATGGTTCTTAGCTGCCATGTGGGGGCTGGGAATCGAACCCAGGTCCTCTGCAAGAGCATTCAGTGCTCTCAACTGCTGAGCCATCTCTCCAGCCCCATAAATGGATTTCTTAAAAAGTGAAAAACAGACTTTTCTGTATTGAGTCTTGGACCAAATGATACAAAATCCCAAGTACAGCAGAGATAAATGTAAAACAAGCTATTGTAAACCATACTCTTTGCATCAGAATTAGCATGAATGTCAAAGCCTATTTAAGGCACAATCTTAGGCACTTGGTAAAGAATGAACAGAAGGCAGACTCCATGCTGGTCCAGAGTCTGGAGCAAGTGTACTTTCTCAATGTCTATATATCTGAAGCGGTGATTTATAAGAAATTGGGAACAAATCTGTGTCTCTATGGTAGAGATATTTAAACAAGCCATTTTGAAAATGTTAAAAAATTAAAATTGTGGAAAGTCGAACCATAGGTGCCATGTTTTGCCTGAAGTGGTAAAAATACCATCTGCCTCAGTCTTTTAGCAGCATGCTTATTTTAAGAAGCAGTAGGCTCAACTACAGGCATACACTCTGCTCCAGCTGGGGAAAATGTACAGACGTTTGTAGATGTTTCTCTAAGCAGGAATAGTCAACATACTGTTTTCTTTTAGACATATATTGAGTTGCCATAGCAAACCAAGTGTGAATGTGGTCTGAGAGGCTTCTCCACCAGTCTCAGCACATACCCAAGAATTCTACAGTTCAACAGGTGGCACTCTTCCCTCTAGCACTGAGCAGAATCAGCAGTGGTTTAACCTTGGGCTAGCAGCCTATGGAACAGAGAGTAGTCTAAGAGATACACACCCAGGGATGCAGACCTGGCACGGTCATTAATATTCCAAAGAAAGAAGCCACAGAAGTGTAAGTCATCCATATTGAGGATCTACCACAACCAGAACACAATTAAAAAGTAATTCAAAGCCAGGTGGAGTAGTACAGGTCTGTAATCCCAGCATCTGGGAGGGTGAGGCAGGAGGGTCATGAGTTCCAGGTCAGCCTGCGTTACACAGTGAGCCCCCGTTCCAAAAATAAGTGACTAAACATACACACACATACACACACACACACACGCACACACACACACACACATGCGCACGCGCGCACTTGCATGTGTTCAACTGATGTTTTGTATATCTACTTAAATCCTGGAAAACAGACTATTGTTTTGCTGAATGTGCCAGACATTCAGGAAATCCAGCTGAGACTGACTTGAAAATTATCATCTCTTCCAGTCCCCTTCCCCCTGTCATCTGAGACAGATGAAAACCTGAGTCTTGGGTTAAGCCAGTATACACAACTGAAACAATTTTCTATGGTTTTCTAAAATTTGATTTTTTTCAGATAAAATTAGGCTTTGGGGTAAATGTCTATCACTTGGAAATGAAAAAATAATTGCAGGAACAAATAACTTTAACCACAATCTCCTGAAATGGCTGCTGAGTTTTTCAAACACTGTCTGACAGATAATCCAACCAGGGGAACCCTAAACCACCAACCATGATGCTTGCATTAACTAGCATGAGCACCAAAGCAACGAAACCACACAAAACAGAGAGGGAGAGAGACCTCAGGTCCTGATATATATGTGCTGCCACAGGCCCACAATGTCATATTACAAGTTGCACCTGCAAACATCTCCTGTTACTCAATAGAGGATATAATCTTCCCCTTTCCCCCCCTGATATTTGAGCTTTGTTTGTATAAGCATGAAAAGGCCTGAATCAATTACTGAGATCCATTCAGACCAACTGTGTTTGCTTTTTTTTTTTTTAATTTTATTTATTTTCATATGTGTATGAATGTACTGTCTGCATGCAGGTTTGTGCACCCGTGTCGTGCAATGCCACGGAGGTCAGAAGGGGGTGTCGGATTCCCTTGGAACTGGAGTTAAAGACAGTTTTCAGCCGCCATGTAGGTGTTGGGGATCGAACCCGGTTCCTCTGCAAGAGCAGTCTGCGCTCTTAACTGCTAGGACATCTCTCCAGCCCCTGTGTTTGCTTTTAAGTATCAGAATAACAGTAGAAATTCAGGGAGATGGGGAAAGGCTTTCTGTTTACTGGTATGAGAAATACAGAGACAGTACTCTGGGAAAGGCAACTGAGACCACATGGGGATGGGCCATAGTCTATAGTCGGTGTGCTCTTAGAATTGCCAAGTCTATAACTGTGGTTGTAGACCTCTTAGCTTCCTTTACTCCTCCTGAGAGGAGTAAACACTAACAGCTTGTACACTAACACTTGTACACACACTGAAGCACTTGTGCATGAGCCTGGGCTGGGAGCATGACACAACTATGATGAGGCCAGGAGGGCTGCTGCTTTTAGAACTGCCACATTCTAGGAAGAATAAAGAAGCAAGTAAATTGAAATGATCTTAGATCATGAAGATGGTAAGAAAAGAGAGGAAGGGGAAGAGGGAGAGTATCTACTCTAGACAGAAACCTCAGTCAAGAGCACTTGTGATGCCAGGCCTGTGGCAGTCTTGTTGGTGAGGTCATCACAGTCCCAGCACAGTGCCTAGAATGTATCACATATCAGATATATACCAGTTGGGCTAATGGATGAGGATAACAATACCGCTTCTCAAATTGAAGTGGGTTTAAGAGAGCCTATCCTATTCTCTAGTCTTTTTTTTTTTTTTTTTGTCTTTTCGAGACGGGGTCTCCCTGTAGCCCCAGCTGTCCTGGAACTCACTCTGTAGACCAGGCTGGCCTTGAACTCACAAAGATCCGCCTGCCTCTGCTTCCCAAGTGCTAGGATTAAAGGCGTGCGCCACCACGCCCGGCTATTCTCTAGTCTTTTTGGTTGTGAGCCTGAGCCTTTAAGGGCTGTTGCAGCTCTCCAGTCCAGCCTACATTAAACAGCTCATTTTCTACTCAGGAACTAAAGGAAGTCCAAGGAGATTAAGTAACTGACAATGGATTTTTTTTTTTTTTTTTTTTTTGGTATTTTTGAGACAGGGTCTTTATTTGGTTGTGCCTGGAACTCACTATGTAGACCAGCTTGGCACTTGAAACAACATAGAGATCTGCCTGCCTATGCCTCCCAAGTGCTAGGATTAAAGGTGTGCAACCACTATGCCCAGCTTGGAAATGCTCTTTTTTTTTTTTTTTTTTTATTTTTTTAGTTTTTACCCTTTTTTGGGTATTTTTTGAGACAGGGTCTCCCTTTTAGTACCAGGTGTTCCTGGAGCTCAACTCTACCAGGCTAGGCCTTGAACCCACAGAGATCCCTATCTCGGCCTCCCGAGAAATGCTCTTTAAAAATGCCTTTTTTTTTTTTCTTTTTTTTTTTTTTTTTTGTGTGTTTTTGAGTGAGACAGGGTCTCCCTGTAGTCCCAGCTGTCCTGGAGCTTGCTATGTAGACCAAGCTGGCCTTGAACTCACAGAGATCCGCCCGCCTAAAGGCATTCGGAGATGGCTCAGTGGTTAAGAGTGTTTGCTGTGAATGCAAGAGGACCCAAGTTCATGTAAAAGGTGGGCCTGTAACCCCAGCATTGAGGGACAGAGACAAGTGTATCCTGAGGGTCCATGGGAATAGTCAGTCTACCTGAAACAAGCTTCTGGTTTGGTGAGAGATGCTATTTCAAAAAAATAATGTGGTGGGCACAACTTTAATCCTAGCACTCAGAAGGCAGAGGCAGGATATCTGTGAGATGGAGGCCAGCCAGCCTGGTCTGCATAGCAAGTTCCAGGCAGACCCAGTTTCAAGAAAAAGAACATAGAGAAATAGGTATTGGCAGTTCTCTTTTGCCTTCACATATGTGTGCACACAAACCACACACACATAAACACACACATAGTGAGAGAATTAGAGCCAGAGGAAGTGAGAAAGAATATGTGCTCAGTTAATCAGTGCTGGCTGTCTTCCATCTACAAGTCATAAGAATTTCCCCCCAAATGGTTAGTGATAGAAAAGAAATTTTACGGGGCTGGAGAGATGGCCTAGTGGTTAAGAGCGCCGACCGCTCTTACAGAGGACCCAGGTTGGATCTCCAGCACCCACATGGCGGCCGAGAACCATCTGAAAACTCCAATTCCAGGAGAACTCCAGTTCCAGGGGAATCCGACACCCTCTTCTGACCTCTGCGGCATTGCACGATATGGGTGCACAAACTTGCATGCAGACAGTACATTCATACACATATGGAAATAAATAAAATTAATAAAAAAAAAGAAAATTTACCTGTTTGTTTCTTCTTTCACAGGACTTACCACCTGAGATTGTATTATCTAGTTATTTATTTAGTCACTCATTTTCCTTCCTAAATTATGTTTGAAAGGAAAGACTTTATTGGGTCATTGTATTGTTTCATTATGTTTATTTATTTATTTATTTACTTATTTATTCATTTATTTATCTAATATACCGTCTGGAATAAATACGTGTATTGTTGAATCTTATTCTGTCTTCTAATGACAATCCCTCAGTTTTAAATGTTAACATGTCCCTCCGTCCATCCCTTCCTTTTTTCTTTTCTTCTTTTTTTTTTCTTTTTGAGTCAGGGTCTCCCTGTAGCCCCCACTGGCCTGGAACTCACTATGTACACAAAGCTGGTCTGGTCTTGAACTCACAGAGATCCACCTGCTTCTGCCCCCAGAGTGCTGGGATTTTAAAGGCATGTGCCACAATGTCCAGCTTTTTTTTTTTTTTTTTTTGAGATGGGCCTCACTATATAGCTCCATCTGGCCTCTGTCTCCTAAGTGTTGGAATTAAAGGCATGCATCACCTTGCCCAGCATAATGCTCCTCATTTGACATTCCAAATATAAACAACAATGAAACCATGGAGTATGTATAAAACCTACTTACCTTAGAATAGTTTAATCTTCCTTTCTCTTGAGCCTAAAATAGAAAAGAAAAAATTAATTTGGTAGTTTTATTTAGTGTTTTGCTTCTTTGTTTTTATAAAGATTTTATTTATGTGTCAGTGTGAATGTATAGTATATGTATGCAGTGACCATGGGGGCTAGAAGAGGGTGTTAAGATTACCTGGGGCTGGAGTTATAGGAGGTTGTGAGATGCCCAAAATAGGTGCTAGGATCTGAATTCAGGTCGTCTGCAAGAGCAGCAAGCACTCTTAACCACTGAGCCATCTCTCTAGCCCCAGTGTTTTGCTTTTTAAATGATAAAACTCAACTCTTTCCCCTACTGCTCCTGCCTCTATTTAGTATATATTGAACCATATGTACATACATATGTCCAGTGATAAATAGTTCTCTCTACACACATATGTATATATGCACATTTATTTTAAGTTTTGTTTGAAAGTTATATATATATATGCATATAAATACATATGCACACATGGAGAAATGACTCTGGAAAGTTGTCTTCTGACCAGCACATGAGCACACTAAATAAACAAATAAGTAAACAAAAAACAAACAAGAGCACACCTTCAATCTCAGCACTGGGAGGCAGAGGCAGGCAGATCTCTGTGAGTTCAAGGCCAGCCTGGTCTACATGGTAAGCTCCAGGCCAGCTGGGACTAAAGGGAGACCCTGTCTCAAAAACAAACAAATAAACAAACAAACAAACAAGCAATAAAAGACTTGCAGAGCCTACTATAGAAATAAGGAGAATGCCAGATATTTCAAATGCATAACTCATAGACTTATGGGGCTGGAGAGATGGCTCAGTGGTTAAGAGCACCAACTGCTCTTACAGAGGACCTGGGTTTGATTCCCAGCACCTACATGGCAGCTAAGAACTGTCTTTGACTCCAGTTCCAGGGGAATCTGAAAAAAAAAAAAAAAAAAAAAAACAACAACCTGTAACAATGAATAATAATAACATAAAAAAAAAAACAGGAATTTGAGTGAATGGCAAATAAAAAAAAAAGAAAGTTAAAAACAAAAACAATTCATAGCCTTAGAGAAGGCCTGTTTACCGAGGAAAGCGAGTTCCCTAAGATCCTATTTATGATCCCTTCAGAGGCCTTGTGACTTCACTGGAAGAAGGACATGTTGCGAGACAGATAATATGGTTTCTAGGCCTTAACTGGATTAAAAAAAATTTATTTAAAAAAAAAGTACTGGGCCATGGCAGAGGTTCCTAAATTCTGAGCTCTGTCAGATTCCAGGTTTGGGGTCTTAGAATTACCCAATATCCCACCTGTGAGGTTCTGATTTGTCTGAGGATCACTGATCTGTTCTATATCTAATGTCCTTTCCAATTTATACTGTTCTGTGCATTAGTATTAACTTTAAAGGCAGGAAAGAACAACTTTATTCACTGCATAGGTCTCAAAGAGAATGCAGTACTACAAGTTTCTCCTTTTCTGACATCTGCCACTTACCATGTATATTCTCAGCAGAGCAAGATGTTATTAAAATAGGCTGATATAAAATAAGTGCAGACTGTATCCAACAGATGCAGTTTTGAGCTTTCTGCCACACTGCTCATCTCCAGAAGCCACTGCTTCCTGTACCTTGTGTGCCAATTCCCCTGGGACTTCATTAGGAGGGTCTTTAAAAGGGGCTCACTCATCTCTTTTCCTCCTGTAGGGTGTTTCTTGTCAATCCAGGTCAAGAGAAAACAAAGCAACTTTTCCTAGTCTTTAGCAGGTCACAAAGAATGTGTGTTTTGAACCCTGTTTTATCTTTAAAAAAAGTGAAAATAGACAACAGAGTGCACCAGTGCTTATGACATTGGAGAACTCCTTAGATGGCAAACACTGTAAAACAGTATTTCCTACAAAAGCACTGACAGAGCAGGCTCTGATGGGAGGGTCCACAAAGGGATTAATTCCAAAGGTTTATACTCTGCTCTCTGTAGACCACAGGCAGACAGATTCCCTATTGGTAAGTAATGAGTATATAATGTGGTCTTTTAGTTTAAGAAACAAATTTTTTTTTTTATAAGTCAGGTAACAAAGAAGGATTAGGTAACATAAACAAACTGTTCCCAATTTTCAGCTACTATTATCTGGACTTGAAAGATGGAAACCTTTTTCTAAATGTAGAAAAGCCAATGTTCTACCACAGGGTGTCTAGAAATTGCTTGAGGCTGATTATCTCAACCTGTTAGGCTAGTCTCCCTAAATGTTATCAGCTATCTTTTGTGAAAATGCTTTTTGTTTGTTTGGTGGTTGCTTGTTTTGGGGGGATAGGGTCTCACTATGTAGCCCTGGCTGGCCTAGAACTTAATATGTAGATCAGGAGGCCTCAAACTTATAGAGATCCACCTGTCTACCTCCTGTGTGCTGGGATGAAAGCTGTGTGCCACTATGCCTCCCTCACCTTTTTTTTTTTAAAAACAAGGTCTCACTGTGCGGCCTAGGTTGGCCTGGGAATCACTATTGTAGCCCAAGCTGATTTTGAATGCACAGCAATCCTATTTACATTCTCTACTGCTGGTATTACAGGCATGGTGTTGGGGATTGATCCTAGGGCTTTATGCATACAACACAAACAAGCTGAGCTATATCCTTAGTCCAAGGGGTTTCTCTTTAAACTTTCAAGGAAAACTATCTTCCCTTCTTTTTTCTTTTGTGATGAAGATCTAATCCAGGGCCTCCTGTGAGCTAGGCGAGTACTCTTTCACTGAGCTCTACCCCCAGCACTCCCCACCATTTTAGTTGAAAGAATATAATGCACAGCTATTTGCCATACACCCATATTTACTAGTTGCTAACAGATTTGCCCCCTTTGTGTGTACTAATTTTCTTTAGGTGACCATTTACTATTTGAGACTGAGTTATAGATACTGTGTTAAGTGTGGTGGCTCAAACCTGTAATCCTAGCTAAAATATGTTTGCTGTAAATTCAATGCCAGTCTGGGCTACAGTATAAAACACTGTCTTATTCCACAAAAGTCAAATATATCATGATGATTATCTCTCTCTCATGCTCTTTATTCTTCCTCCCTCATAGGTTCTCCATGTAGCCACAACTGGCCAACTGGTCTGCAACTTAATCATGCTGGCCTCGATCTCACAGAAATCCACCTGCCTCTGCTGGGATTAAATGCATGCACAACACTCTCAGCGATGGTCATCTCTCTCTCTCTCTTTTTTTTTAGTCTTTTTGAGATAGGGTCTTTCTTTAGTCCTAGCTGGCCTGGAGCCCTCTCTGTAGACCAGGCTGGCCTGTGAACTCACAGAGATCTCTGCCTCCCAAGTGCTGGGATTAAAGGTGTGTCCACCATCAGCTTTAAATTTTTGCCAGGATAGCTTTGAACTCAGAGACCTGCCTGCCTCTGCCTCCTGAGTGCTAGGATTAAAGGCATGTGCCTACCATGCTAGGATTAAAGGTGTCCACCACGACGCCGGCTGATTTCTCCTTTTTACTCAGCCCAGGACTCCAGCCTATGTGTCATTCATATTTATAGTAGGTCCACCTTAAATAAGTAACCTAATCTAGGAAATGCCTCATGGACTTGCCCAGAGGTTTGTTTCCATGGCAATTCTAAATCTCATTAAGTTGGCAATCAAAATTAACCATCACATCCTTATTTGAACAAAAAATTTATTAGTGGCCAGAAAAATAATCATAGTCAATCAGGCCCTTTCCTTTGGAACTGGCAGAAATATTGAATATCACTGGGTCCTTTAGAGAAAATGGCAATGTTTGGGGGAATGGGCAGAAACACGGGTCTAGATTTGTTAAAAAAAAATAAAAATAAATTTATGTGGAAAAAAAAAGAGAAAATGACAGTGTTTTGTTTTGTTAAAAAACATTTCATAAGCCAGGCTTGGTGGCACACACCTTTAATCCCAGCACTCAGGAGGCAGAGGCAGTATCTCTGTGAGTTCAAGGCCAGCTCCAGGCCACCTAGGACTAAAGGGAGACCCTGTCTCAAAAAGACCAAAACAAACAAACAAACAAACAAAAAACCAAAAAAACCCCACCCCATTTTATTCAATTCTTCATGTGTGCAATGCCCGTGGAGGCCAAAAGAAGGCACTGGATTCCCTGGGGCTGGATTTATGGACAGTTGTTGGCTGCGATTTGGGTGCTGGGAATTGAACTTGGGTCATCTGCAAGAGCAGCCAGTGCTCTTAACTGCTAAGCCATCTCTCCAGTTGCTGCTGCTGCAACTTATCCTCCTCCTCCTCCTCCTCCTCCTCTTCCTTGTCTTCCTCCTCCCCACCCTGTCTCTGTCTTATCAGTTTTCAGTTTTTTTTTCTCTGACATGAATTTTACTCCTAACTTTCCATTCTCATTGACAGCCTTCTGATCGGGATTTTCTACCACCAGCAGGCTTCTCAATACCACTTAGAAAAATATTTATTTAAAATTATGTGTGGGGCTGGAGAGATAGCCTAGCGGTTAAGAGCAAAGAGCACTGACTGCTCTTTCAGAGGACCCGGGTTTGATCCCCAGCACCCACATGGCGGCTAAGAACGGTCTGTAACTCCAATTCCAGGAGAACTCCAGTTACAGGGGAATCCGACACCCTCTTCTGACCTCTGCGGCATTGCACGACACAGGTGCACAAACCTACAAGCAGACAGTACATTCATACACATGCAAAAAAATAAAAACTAAATTAAAAAATAAAAAATAAAAAAAATAAAATCATGTGTATTGTGGCCGGGCGTGGTTGCACATGACTTTAATCCTAGCACTTGGGAGGCAGAGGCAAGTGGATCTTTGTGAGTTCAAGGCCAGCCTGGTCTACAGAGTAAGTTCCAGGACAGCTGGGGTTACAGGGAGACCCTGTCTCAAAAAGACCAAAAAAAAAAAAAAAAAAAAAAGAAAAAAAATTATGTGTATTGTATGTGTTCACGTGTAGTATGTGCACATGTGTGCAGTTGCTGATATAGTCCAAAACAGGGTGTCATCAGATCTCCTGGAACTAGAGTTACAGGTGATTGTGAGCCACTTGAGGTGGATACTTAGATTGAAGGTTAGTACCACCATACCAAAAGTGTCTTAAAAGAAATATGGTCAGGGGGCTGGAGAGATAGCCTAGTGATTAAGAGCACCAATTGCTCTTACAGAGGACCCGCGTTTGATCCCCAGTACCCACATGGTGGCTGAGAACCGTCTCTAACTCCAATTCCAGGAGAACTCCAGTTCCAGGGGAATCCAAGACTCTCTTCTGACCTCCGAGGCATTGCACGACATGGGTGCACAAACCTACATGCAGACAGTACATTCATACACATAAATAAAAAAAAAGAGAAATATGGTCAGGACTTTTTTCTGAGCACTTCTACATTTGTCCCTTAGAGTGCCCTGTATTTTCTACATTTCACTGCCACGTGGGCGCTGGGGATGGAACCCCAGTCTTCTACAAGAGCAGTTAATGCTCTTAACCAGTAAGCTATCTCTCCAGCCCAATCATTTTGTTCTTTAACAACAGAACAGATAGATGAATATATATAGTTGTGGTTATCTGAAGACAGAATCTTGATGTGTACTTCAGATTGGCCTCTATCTTCTGAGTGCTGAGATTCCTATGTATGTATGTATGTATGTATGTATGTACATATGCACTGTAATAAATCTATCTATCTATCTATCTATCTATCTATCATCTATCTATCTATCTATCTATTGGTTTTGAGACAGGGTCTCAAGTAGTCCAGGGTGACTTTAAACTTCCTATGTAGCTGAATATGACCTTTGATTTATGATCCTCTTGCCTCTAACATTTGAGTGCTGGAATTACAGGTCTGCACCACCAGGCTGTTTATTTAGTGCTGAGGATTGAACCTAGGGCCTTGTGCCTGTGAGGTAAGCACTCTAACAACTGAGCTCCAGCTCCAGCCCATGCTGGTATTACTTAAGGAAAAAAAAAAAAAAAAAAATATCTATTATTCTATATATAATATATAAATAAAGATATATGCGTTTTGAAAAGGGTCTCCCTGTTAGCCCAGCTGTCCTGGAATCCGCTATGTAGACCAGGGCTGGCTTTGAACTCACAAAGATCTGCCGCTCGCCTCCCAAGGCTAGGGTTAAAGGCTTGGGCCTCACGCCAGGCTAAGGAAATATTTTATTCAGGAGCTGATCTATCTGAGTAACTTCATAGTCACTTGATAGTTTTTTTTTCTTTTTCTTTTTTTTATTTTTTATGTGGATGATGTACTGTCTGCATGCAGCTTTGGGCAACCCGTGTCAGCAATGCTCGGAGGTCAGAAAGGGTGTCAGATTCTCCCTGTGAACTGAGTTAAAGATGGTTCTCAGCCTCCATGTGGGTGGCTGGGGAATCGAACTAGGGTTTCTGCAAGAGCATCAAGCGCTCTTAACCGACTGGGCCACATCTCCAGCCCAATAATTTTTTCAAATGAACTTACAAACAGCTATGTACAGCTATGTAGAGAAAGAAGTTGGTTTGTTTTTTTTTTGTTTTTTTTTTTTGGTCTTTTTGAAACAGTGTCTCCCTGTAGCTCTGACTATCCTGGAACTCACTATACTTACTATACTCACTATGTAGACCAGGCTGGCCTTGAATTCACAAAGATCCGCCTGCCTCTGCCTCCCAAATGCTAAGATTAAAGGCGAGAATATTAACAGGCCAAAGTTAATATTCTTTCTTGAGGAGGCTGAGGAATTCAAGGTCAGCTTCACTTGCCATCCTGGAGCATCTGAGCAAACAAACAAACTCTCCACAAAACAAGAAGTGACTTAAACTATCTTCAATAACTAGGAGAACTTCACATATGGTACTAATGAGAACTCTTGATGTGCATCTCTTTTTTTTAATATAATACTTTTATTGATGTTTTGCGTATTTCGTACACCATTTTTCAGTTCAATTTAGACATATTCCCCTTTCCCTTCCCCCTACATCACCCCAGTTCATGCATTCTGCCATACATGTTTATTTATTTATTTATTTATTTTTTTGGGGTCTTTTTGAGACAGGGTCTCCCTGTAGCCCCAGCTGTCCTGGAACTCACTCTGTAGACCAGGCTGGCCTTGAACTCTCAAAGATCCGCCTGCCTCTGCCTCCCGAGTGCTAGGATTAAAGGCGTGCACCGCCACGCCTGGCTGCTATACATGTCTTTTTAAAGTTTTTCTCTGCAGAGGTTTTGACCCAGTCCTTATGTTGTTGTTCCCTCCCATTTGCATTGCTCCAGATGTGCATCTCTTTTAACATTTTGTTTTTTTGTTTTTTGTTTTTTTTTTGGTCTTTTCAAGACAGGGTCTCCGTGTAGTCCCAGCTGTCCTGGAACTCACTCTGTAGACCAGGCTGGCATCGAACTCACAAAGATCTGCCTGCCTCTGCCTCCCGAGTGCTAGGATTAAAGGCGCGCACCACCATGCACGGCTCATCATGTATTTTTTTGGTCTTTTAGAGACAGGGTCTCCCTGTAGTCCCAGCTGTCCTGGAATTCACTCTGTAGACCAGGCTGGCCTCGAACTCACAAAGATCCGACTGCCTCTGCCTCCCAAGTGCTAGGATTAAAGGAGTGCGCCACCATGCCCGGCATGTATTATTTTTATGCACACTGGCCTTATATAGCAGTCTTTGTTTTACCTTTTTTTTTTTTTTTGTCTTTTTGAGCCAGGGTATCCCTTTCATCCCAGCTGGCCTGGAGCTCACTATGTAGACCAGGCAGGCCTTGAACTCACAGAGATCGCCTGTTTTACCTTTTGAATACAGAGTAGGAGCAGATATCTGGGGAAGTGAGTTATTGCTTAGCAATGGTAATGTGTAATACATCTCAGGTATTTTATGGATGGTTAAGACAGTGCAGAATGTCACCAGCCTTGGTCATATCTCAGAGTTTTCAGGAATAGCCAAGAAAAAAAATCATACTTCCTATTCTTCAGGTAGTCATAAAGGCAGCAGGAAACCAGCAGGATCGTTAGACATAAAGGTGGCTAACTGCAATAGCCCCTCTGAAAGAGTCTGAGCTCTGTGGTTTTTAGAAGAATTCTACTTTCCTGTATTAGGAATTAAAATGAAAACTGAGTAATGGCCTCACCTCCCCAGGGTGAACCCCCCATTCAGTAACTGTATTTTTTACCTGATCATTGTTTTTCAGCAGCTATAAATTTAACTTTTTTAAATTAAGGTAGTGAAGAATCTGTTGAATTTAGTATGGAAACAATGTTCAACAAATATTCAGCTGTTATGGGGCCAAGCCTCCCGTTTTTAACCACCTCTTGTGTAAGAGGTGCATGCACTCATGGCTTAGGAATATGTGTGTGCTACAGTATCTTTTTTTTTTTTTTTGGTCTTTTTCTCCCTGGAGGGGCGGAGGGGAGAGAAAAGGGGGGCACAGAGGGGGGGGGTAGGTGGGCGGGGCAAAGAGTGGAGCAAGAGAAATGGGCGGGGGGGGGGAGGGGGGGAGACGCGGGCAACGAGGAGAAGGCACAAAGGGCGGAGAGTGGGCAACCATTTACTGACAAGTATAAATTTAGTAGGCCCAGACTATAGCTTAGTGGTAGAAGGCGTGACCTAGATAGCCCAGCACTATTGGATAGCCATTGTAACCACCAAAAACTAGCTAACGAACTAACGAACTAGATAAATAAAAGCAGTCCACCGCCCCTCCACCTCTGATTCGGGGGTTTGATTTGTTGTGCCTTTTATAAGGGTCACGGCTGCTGGATTTCCTTAGTGAGAAGGAAGTGGCAACTTCATCATGCTGTTTGTCATGTAGAATAAAAATAGTAGAATTAGGTATTTTGTTTCTGTTAATACTAGCTTGGAACCATGGAAAAAAATTTGGCGAAATAATTTATTTGTTTGCCATCCCTTAATTGAATGGTTACTACTAGCTGGTTACTGTTCTTAAAGGCTTCTAGATTATCAGGGAGATAATCATACAATAATGTGCATTATATAATACATAGGATGATCCCAGGGTGTCTGTTGTTACCATTAACTTTATAGTACCCAAGAGTGTGACTGTGATTGAAATGGTCTTTGTGTGGCTAGAGATGAGGGCCAGAGGTTAAGAGTATGTCGTACTGGGCTGGGAGGATGGCGAGTGGTTGCTCTTACAAGGCCCGATATCGAATCCGCAGCAACCCCCGTATGGCGGACAAGAACCGTCTGAAACTTTTCCGATTTCCAGGAGAAACTCCAGTTCCATGGGAACCGACACTTCTTCTGACATCCGCGGCATACATGACACGGGTGCAACAACTTGCATGCAGAGAGTAGTTTCAACACATACAGAAAATAATAAAAATTAAATGTAAAAAATTAAAAAAAAAAGTATGTACTACTAGCTAGCTGGGCAGGTGGCGCGTGCCTTTAATCCTAGCACGTTGTGTAAGCTGAGGCAGTGTGATCCTTGTGAGGTTCCAAGTTGCTTCCATCCCGGTGCGTTCTACCAATTATGCCACACTGTTTCCAGGACAAGCTGGGCTACAGGGAAAACCTGTCTCTAAAAGACCAAAAAAAAAAGAGAGTATTCACTACTTTTCCAGAGGAGATCAAAGTTCATTCCCAGTACCGCCTCAGTATCAAGCCTGTATGTAACCTTCTCAAAAATTGAACATCTGTTTCATATTTCACACTGCCCCTTTCCCTATTCATAGTCACCTTGGGGCTGGGAGAGATTGCTTTGCTTAATGGCTAAAGAGCACTGGCTGCTCTTGCAGATGACCACATGGTGGCGAACAAATGTCTGTAACTCCATTCCAGGGGATCTGATGCCCCTCTTTTTTGTGTCACCTCCACAGGGTGGGGGCCCCCCCCCATGGGGTTGCATTGCTGGGCGGGTGCGACTTAGCAGTACAGTATTCAATAATACTCATAAATAAAATGATCAAAAAAAGTAGTCTGAGTAAAAATTTTTTATTATTTTCTTGTATTTTTGATTCAGTGTTGGCGTGTCTGGAGTAACACCTATTCCATGTCCTGGCCCCCATGTGTTCTCATGGAATCAACGTGATGTGCGGTCATTTTTCTCATTTCATATGGGTTTTTGGGAATTGAATTTAGGGTCATTCAGCTTGGCAGCAAGTGGTCTTAGACCTGCTGAGCAGAGGGAAGAGTATTCAAGTCCAAAGAGTCTTTTTTGTGTTTTTGTGTTTGTTTTGTTTTTGTTTTGTTTTGCTTGCTTTGTTTTGCGTTGCTTTTGGCTTTGCTTGCTTTGTTTTGTTTTTGTTTGGTTTTGTTTTGTTTTTGTTTTTTTTGTTTTTGATTTTTTTTTTTTTTTTTTTTTTTTTTTGAGACAGGTTCTCCCTGTGTAGCCCCAGCTTGTCCTGGAAACTACTATGTAGACCAGCCTGGCCTTGAACTCACAGAGATTCTGCTGCCCCTTCCTCCTGAGTGCTGAGGATTAAAAATACGCCACCATGCCCTTTTTTTAAAAAAAAAAAAAAAAAAAAAAAGGAAAGGAAGGAAGGAAGGAAAGAAGGGAAGGTGCTGAATTCATTCAGTCAGATCATCAGTCAGTCAGTCAGGGTCAGGTCCCTCCCTGTGCTCCAGCTGGCCCTTGGAATTCACTATCAGAGCAGAGCTAGCTTCATCTACAGAGAATTTACCCTAGCCTCTGCCTCCGAGTGTGGAATTAAATAGGCTTTTTGTTTGCCAACATGCCTCAGCCAAGAGTTGATGTGGGTGTGTTTGTGTGTTGTGTGTGTATGTTTATGGGTGTGCATGTAACTTGTTCGAGGCCTTGTTTAAAGGTGGTGTATGTACTTGACTTGTTTCCCTGGTGGGAGCATGCTTGTACATGTGTCTGCAAGCATGGGTGGAGTCAGGTCAATTTATGAGTACTTCCTTTAATTAATCACATAGTTTTGAGGTGGGGGGGGGGGGGCCTCTCACGTAACATGGAGCTCATGGTTTGGCTACATTGGCTAGATCGTGAGCTTCTGGGATCCACCTATTTCTGTGCCCGAAGTGCTCAGGTCACAAAAGCTTGCTGCTGTACTCTGCTTTTATGTGAATGTGGGGATTTCGAACTCAGGTCCTTTTACTTTTGCAGCTGTCACTTTACCAACTGAGCATCACCCAGCCCTCAAAATAAAGGGTCTTAAATGAATTCTTGAATGTGTATTTTGTAGGTGTTTAATAAGAGTGGGAAATAACTACCTGACACAGCTTGTACACACACAAAGGACACTTGTGTAGCACTTCCTCTGTGCTGATTTGGGGACACGACTATTTTGAGAGAAGCATATAAATGGCAGGGCCTGCTGTTGTCAGGAGCATGTCCAGTGGAGAATGAGAGGTCTACCTAGAGACAGCGGCTGCAATTTGGGTCTGGCTCAGTTATTAGCATCTTTACTTTACATTCTTCTCACGAGGCATATTGCTCCTGGTAATGGTAGCTGTGTGAACATAGCTTCCGCTGTTCTCAAATGTAGTTTCTTAAGGTCGCTTCCTCTCTGGCTGCTCTCCCAATCTTCTGTATTATATTTGTGGCTTCTATGAGCCACTCTACATTCTCTGTCTCTGCCTGCACATATCTAAATCCAGCTCCTCAAGAGTAGCCTTCTCTACCAGAGGTCAATATGCCTCTTCTGGAGACACACATTGTCATGTGTATACTTTCATTTTATGTGCTAAGCTTTGATCTTCCTTGATATCTTTTTCCAGGTTTGGGCATTTTCAAGCTCTTCATAGGTAAAGACCATCTTAATGAACTATGTATTTCTAACCTGTAGAGTAGTACTTGGCCAAGATATGGTAAGCCTAATATCCAGAGAAAGAGCAATGCACCAAGAAAGAAAGGAGCTCATTATTTCAAAGAGTAAAAATGAGATAGTTACTGGCAGAAGCATGGGTCATATTACCAAGCTTATTTCATACTAGTTACAAATGTATTAGGTGTGTGCACCTTTGAGTCTTCCAGAGAGGTTCAGTGCTGAGTAACAGGCACTGTGTCCATAAAGACATTAGGTTATCCCTATTAAGACCATTAACCTTACTTCACCATGGCGACTTTCCTAAGTCTATTCGTATCGACATCTATAAATTTACTCGGTTTTCTTTTCTGTTTTTTTCTTTTACTTGCCCTCCTCACTTGAATTGCAAACCTTTTGAAGGCTAAGGATTTTGGGTCTTACTGGAGTGTTTCTGTCTTCCTCTTCTATTTGAAAGTACTTGTCTAGTAGACTATAGGGTTGTTTTCTTTTGTTTGTAAAAAACATTTTTTTTTTTTTTTTGGTCTTTTTGACACAGGGGGGGGGTGTCCGTAAGCCCCACTGTCCTGGAACTCACTCTGTAGACCAGGCTGGCCTTGAAGCTCACAGAGATCCGGCCTGCCTCTGCTTCCCAAGGTGCTAGGGATTAAAAGGTGTGCGCCACAACGCCCCTGCCATTTTTTAAAACAATTTAAAATAGTGTGGTTGGCTGGAGAGATAGCCTAAGCGTTAAGAGCAAGAGGCACTGACTGCCCTTGCAGATGACCCGGGTTTTGGATCCCCACACCCACATTGGCGGCTAAGACACGGTCTGTAACTCCAATCCATGAGAAACACTCCAGTTCACAGGGGAATCCGCACCCTCTTCTGACCTCCTGGTCTGGCATTGCACGACACGGTGCACAAACAATACCTACATGCAGACAAACATTCATACAATGCAAAAAAATAAAAAATTAAAAAAAAATTGATAAAATGCACACAGAGTAGATAAAAATTAATTATAAATAAATCACATTAAAATATTTTGCCGGGCGTGGTGCCGCATGCCTTTAAAATCCTAGCACTTGGGAGGCAGAGGCAAGTGCGATCTTTGTGAGTTCAGGCCACCCTGAATCTCAGAGTGAAGTTCCAGGACAGTGGGGTACAGAGGGACCCGTCTCAAAAAGACAAAAAAAAACAAAAAAACTATTACTATAGCCCAGCGTGGTAGGCATAGCCTTTAATCCCAGCAACTCGGGAAGGCAGAGGAGGCGGATCTCCTGAGTTCAAAAGCCAGGCCTGGTCTGCATAGCTATCCAGGCCACCTGGCACTAAAGTGACCCTGTCTCAAAAAAAAAAAAAAAAAAAAAAAAAAAAAAAAAAAAAAAAAAAAAAAAAATGGGGTGGGGGGGGGGGGGGGGGGGTTATATCTGGTTCAATGTGGACTTATGGTCTACCATATAGAGGATTTGTTTCTTTTCCTCCACATTATTTATATTATTATTAAGTTTGGTGGATGATATTAATAACTAGATTTGAACCTCAGTTAGGAGAAGAATGGTTATGAGTCAGTATTCATTATAAGGTCTGGAAAGTGGGACTATTAGAACATTTTTAGATTGTGCCATTTAGGTCTGATGCATTATATGTATTGATCTCCCTAATCTTTTGCTGATTCCGCCCTAAAACTACCCTGGCCCTGCCCTGCCTTCTCGGACTTCTGCTTTGCCCCATAGTCAGTCCACTCCCGCCCCAGGCCAAGCTCCAGGCACTAGACCTTTTTTAAGCTTTTGGTTAAAAAACAACTAAGCTTTTGTTTAGCGTTCTTAGTGAGGATTCCATACACATGAAGTTAGTTCCATCTAGCTTTCCACAAGAAACCTACAGAGTTCATAACAGGTTTTCTAGTTGTATTATACCTATCTTCTTTAAGCTTTTTGAGAAACACAGTAAATGGGCCTTACACCCAAGTGAAAACGGTCAAACCTACTATACAATTTGGTTGGGAAAAATAAATGTTAAAACAAAAAAATTTTATTTATTTATTTTGTGTGTGTAATGCATGTGCATGTAGGTGGGTATGTTGGACAATGTGGGTGGGGTACCCACAAGGCCAGAGGAAGGCATTAATTCCCTGGAGACAGCAGTTGTAAGTGGCCATTCAGGTGGGTGCTGGGAACTAGACTCTGGTCCTCTGCAAGAACAGCAAGTGCTAGCTAACCTTTTGGAGGTATTTCTCCAGCCCTGAGAAATAACCTTTGTATCAAAGTATTGTTGCTGAGTGGTAAGGACCTTTAATCCATGCCTTCTACTATTACTAGTCCTCCTCGTTCGCTAATAGTTATTCCGGTTCCCTTTTTTTTCCTCTTTTAATTTGGTTTTTCTTTTCCCGGGCTTCTACACTCTATAACCCCGTTGTTTTCCGCTCCCCTTCACTGTTCCCTCAGATTTGCCGTCCTCTGCGGTCAGTGTGCATTATTGTCCCGTCGCTTTCGATCGCCACTTTTTTTTCATGTCCTTGTCTATTATTCTTGTACTGTGTGCGTTTTCAGGGGACTTTCCCGCACTGTTAGTATAACACCAACAATCAAGCCTTTTTTCTTTCCCTCCTTCGGTGTATATCATATTGCCGTATGTAAGTGCACCTGGATCATGCAATGCTCTTGGAGATCAAAAGAAAGGGCCCTTTGCTCCCCTACCCCTGGGCTCCCGCTGGGGTCAAGGGTACCTTTTTTCCTGACTCCCATTTCAAGAGTTAACTAGGGCTAGGAAGAGATGGGCCTACTGTTTAAGATCTGCCGACGCTCTTACAGAGGCCCGAGGTTGTTGATCCCCAGCCCCACATGGGCGGCCAAGAACCGTCTGAAAACTCCAATTCCAGGAGAACTCCCGTTCCAGGGGAATCCGCACGCCTCTTCTGACCTCTGCGGCATTGCACGACATTGGTGCCACAGACTTGCATGCAGATATAAACATCCCATACAGAACTACTCAACTTAATACACACCAACTAAAGACCCGGCTGGCCCTTGCCTCAATCCCACGATCTGCCTGCCTCTGCCTCCCAAGTGCTAGTTAAAGGCAATCGCCACCACCCCACTATAAAGTTTTTTTTTTTTTTTTTAAGAATTTCTGAGACAAGGGGTCTCCCTTTGAGCCCCAGCTGTCTGGAACTCACGGTGTAACAAGAAGGCTGGCCGTGAACTCACTGTGTAGACCAGGCGCCTGGCCAAGACCTCACAGAGATCCACCTGCCTCTGCCATCCTCTGTACAATGGTTAGGATTAAAGGCTGTGGCGAACCACACCCAGCGAAAAATATTTTCAACACTCACTTGGGTTTTTAGGGGGGCGGTTTGTTTTGGTTTGTTGCTTATGCCAGGGTGTCATCTATTAAATGCGGTGTGGCTTAGATAAGTGGGATATTTGCAAGGAGAAAAGCAGTAAGTCCCTGTTGTGGAAGACCTGGTGTGAGCATGAAAATGTTATGAGACGTCACTTTGCTAGCGTAACAACTGGCCTCTGGACTGCCAAGAGGTTACCAAGAGCACTAATAGCAGTACAGCAAATTGGTCTCCCTGAACAGCAAGACTCCTCTCAGTATCAGCTACACCAAACAGCCTGGAGATCACTGTGCAAACATGGCAGCCAAGTGTCTATATATATGCCCCAATTCTAATTGGCTATTAGCTCTCTCCTTGGAGGAATAAATCACAGTCGGATGCCACAACTTATTCCTTTAGTGGTTATGGAGGAGATGTTATAAGCCAAAATAAGAACTTGGTCAGCCCTTTATAGAGAAACCACAGTTTTGTGGCTAGCATACCATCAAGCATCTGGTGGTCTATGCATCACAGCTTAGCTTGCCCTTAATAATTGTAGATGCTTAAATGCCTGTACACCTCAATGCTTGTGCTTTGTAGGTATAGAAAAGGGTATCCTGGAAGCTGTCACACCCATGAAGGAAACAAACCTGAACAGACTGAGTCCAAAATGACAACTCCCAAAGAAAGTAGACTGTTTTCCCATCTCTCAACCCACTTGTGCCCCTTTCCCAAAGCCCAAGGAAACAAAGCGAAGGGAGGTGAGTAGAATGTAAGGGCTGCGAGAGATAGGGGTCAATATCGGAACTACAGCAATATAGTGGACTCCTAATGATCAACATGCTGTGCACACAAGCTTCTCCAAAACTCTCCAGGACTATGGGAACCTTGGGTTGTTCAAATTTGGACATAGATACGTTAAAATATGCACCAATTACCTAATTGTAAGGGCAAATCTGAGTACATCATGTTATCTGACAAACAACTGTGTCATTATATAATGTTAGTAATCCCTGTAAAATAAACATATATAAAAGAAAAAAATGACCTGGTGGCTCCTGATGAGGACGTCCCCTTCGGTTCTAAGTATGTTGGACCCTTTGTCCCTCGTGGTGGTGGTACTGTTTTGGGGCGGTCATGAACCTTTAGACGGTCTGGCCAGGCGGGAGGAAGCCTGTCACTGGGCAGGTTTTGAGAGTTCAAAGTCATATCCCACTTCCAGTTTCTCTGTTTCCTCCAGGTGAAGAGATGTGAGCCTCAGCTTTCTGATCCAGCCACGTGTGCTGCCATGCTTCTCCTCTTATCCCCTGGAACTGTAGGTAAAGCCAAATAAACTTGTCCTTCAGCAAGTTACATTGGTCATGGTCTTTTATCATAGCAACAGAAAAGTAACTAATACAAAGGTGTATGTAGAAGAAAGATAAGTGCTGAAAAATAATTCAGAAGTGAAAAACACTGGAAAGATTTGACTGTGGAAATGCTGGTGGGACATGCTTAAGGTTTTAGGCTTTTCCCACATGTCAAATTTTAGCATTCCTATGGGATGCCATCAGGTAGAACTGAGGTAAACATTAAAAAAAACATAAAACTTTCAAATGGGGGATGGAAAGAGGCCAGCGTTAGCAATGACTGGTCTTGCAGAGGGACCCGGGTTTGATCCCAAACACCCACCGGGCAGCATCAGAACCACTTTAACTAAACAACGCCAGTTCCAGGTAATCTGACACACCTCTTTCAGACCTCCGTGGCATTGCACGAGACACGGGTGCAAGCAGACCAACCTACATGCAGATACACTCATACACAATAAAAAAATAATAATAAAAGTAAAGTAAATTAAAAAAAATTTTTTAAATAAAAAAAACCTTCCACAATGTTTGTAGACCAAGGCAAAAGTGGCATTTTGTACATGAAATACACTTTGGTTTTTCAAGTATCATTAGGTACTTTGGGACTAGCACCCTGATTCAACTGGACTTGAAAAAATTTTTTTATTATTGTAAATTTTTGTATATGAGTATATTACCATGCATGGTGATAGTACACCCATGTCCCTCCAGTGCCCATGGCAGATCAAAAAGAGGGTTATTCAGATTCCCCTGGAACGTGAGTTAAGAACAAGTTGTTAGCGGGCCATGTGGGTGCTGGAGGCCAAAACCAGGTCCTCTGCAAGAGTAGCCAGTGGGCCTAACTGCTGATCCATCTCACTACATAGCCTTTTCAGTTGGACTGTTGACATCTCAATAATGGGTGGCTTTTAAGTTAAAAAAAAATTTTTTTTATTATTAATTTTAAATTAGTTCGTAATGTGTCGGAATGTACGGGTCGCATGCAAGTTTGTGCAACCCGTGTTTTCTGCAATGCGGCGGAGGTCAGAACAGGTTCCCTGTACGGATGCCCCTGGATCTGGAGTTCCTCCTGGAATTGGAGTTTCAAGACGTTTTCTCGGCCGCCATGTGGGGGTGCTGGGGATCGGAACCCCCCGGGTCCTCTGTAAGAGCGGTCTGCGCTCGTAACAAGCTAGGCCATCGCTCCACCCTATTGGTGGCTTTTTTAAAAAAACTAGTTTCTGAACCCCAGTATTGGAGACTAATTATCCTTTCTGTGTAAGCTGGTATATGGACCTGTTTAAACTTGAATGCTCAATAGACTCTTCTCTCTCTCCGCCTTTAATCTTTTTTTTCTGGCTTTTCGAGACCGGGTCTTCCTGTAGCGCCAACTGTCCTGGAACTCACTCTGAAATCCGACCAGGCTGTGGCCTTACACTACAAAAATCTACAAATAATGGAAAGCCTCCCAAGTGCTAGGGAGTTACAGGTGTGCGCCACACCGCCCGAGGGCCCGGCTTCATCGACAGCCTTTTCTCACCTATTTCAAGGGGGCATAATCCCTTGCACTCTGTGTTTTATTCACTTTTTTTTTCTGTGTAGTCATTAGTCATAGGCAGGGTTTTTAGCGGTGGTAAATACAGAAAACTTAGTTTGCACAGAGAAAAATACTGTAAGTAAAAAGGAGTCTAGGTCTGAGTACCTTGGCTTCTGTCCTCTAGCCATTCTAATATTATTTAAACAGCACATAACAGTTGAAGAGAAAATCAAAGGGCTTTTTCCTTGGGCAGGTGTGGTGGCACCTCCTTTGGTATTGTGTTTGAGCTGCTTTTAGGTGAAAATAGTGTTTTGGGGGGGAGTGGGGTGGGGGAAGGAAGGTTGGGGAGGAAAGGCTGTGGGGACACTCCCAGATTTTTTACCGTTGAAAAGCAGGTGCTGGCTGAAGATACATATCCAGGAAGCAAATTGGAGAGAAATCATGATACATATATGCTATGTTGTAACTGTATTTAATATTTATATGCGTGTCTCAGCCCCAGGGGGAATCTTGCTTACAAAATGTTGTATGCCTGATGTTTGGAGGGCCGAGGTATATTGGTAAGAAGCATCAAAGCTGGGCCCCCTCTGGGACACATCAAGCCTTTTTTCCCCACAGCATTTAGGAACTAATTCGCGAAAAACAGCTGGATGTTATTTCTCGTTTAACAACGGACTATTTATTCTGCCTTTTCTCAGGGTTTTTTCTGTCCCCTGAACTGGAATGATTTTAGTCTATTCTCAGTTCATATTCTTTCCCTCAAAAGTAAGGTGGATGATATGCTGCTCTTGTTTTCTGGATGGTCATTTAGGATGAGGAGTCCTGTTGCTGTGGTAGCTCTTTAAGTCCACCCATTGTGGAGCCTGGGTTGTGTCTTCTGTCAGTTGTGCAGACTCTGGTCTGCTCTGGGTGGCTCTGGTTTCCAGGGATGGCCCTGGCCCTCACTCAGCCTTCAGGATTTTAAAATACTACCTGATGGGAGATGCTCATCAGATCATCACTTTTGAGACATTTTGTCTTCCATTTTCTTAGTAAAAAGGTGAAGTGGTTGAGCATGGTGTATGCTTTATTGCTGTACAGATGCTGCACACCTGGAAACATGAGCTTTTAGGAAGCCTCAACTCAGCATAGCAACAAGCAAAAAATGCAATTTAAAGAAAATCACCTTTGAGGAGGAGAAAAGGAAATAGCATTGGCCCTGCTATTAAAGGTGGAAGGAACCGTGCGAGTCTGTACGGTGGGAAAGAAGGTGTCCTGCTGTGGCAGCAGCGGCTGGCATTGTCAACCTCAGGTCATTTTCTCCTCCTCACCATTTCAGAGGACTATGACCTGGCTCAGCCTTCCCTCAGGTGACCTAAGCCAAGGGCAATGGGATAGTCGGCAAATCCAGATTTTGGGTGGCAGAAAGTGTTCATTTCTGAGACTGAACGAGTTACCGAGGAACAAGAGTAGTATCTCAACTCCAGGAGGCCAGCTCTGTTTTCTTTGAGCCTTATCTTTGCTTTTGCTAGTCAGGAGGTAGAAAAGAAATGGCTTAACATATACAGTACACCTAAAATCACCTTTTATATCTAAGCTGCACTCTTTAAGAGCAAAGTAAATTTGTAATACAGACAGTTCTGAATTTAGATAGTCTGGCCCTTTCAGTGCTTAGTTTGAAAGGCAATAGGAAATGGCATACCCCTCTACAGAAAAGCATTGTAATGTGTGATGTTTGAAGATCCCATAATTCTAACACTCAACTGAGTCCACTTAAAGAATATTCCTTTTTTTATTTTTTTTTTTTTTTTGGTCTTTNTGCTGTCCCGGTAGCCCCACCGTGGCCTAGACTCACTGTGTAGACCAAGCTGGCCTTGAACTCACAAGATCTGCCTGCCTCTGCCTCCTAGTGCTGTGATTTTTAATTTTTAATTTTTTTTTTGGTTCGAGACAGGTTCTCCCTGTAGCCCCAGCTGTCCTGGAACTCACTCTGTAGACCAGGCTGGCTTTGAACTCACAAAGATCCACTTGCCTCTGCCTCCCAAGTGCTAGGATTGAAGGCATGCGCTACCACGCCTGGCTCACTTAAGATATTCTTTTAAGAAATTAATTATTGCATTTATTTATTTAGTTTTGCTTGTGGGTATGTGCATGAAGTATGCACATGCCATGATGTAGGTGTGGAAGTCAGAGAATAACTTGTTGGAGTCATCTCACCTCCTACCGTGTAGGTCCCAGGGATGGAACTCAGGTCATCAAGCTTGGTGACAAGCATCTTTACCCGCTGAGCCACTTCACTGGTCCTAAGATGTTACTTTTGGGAGTATGAGGTTATATTTGTTCACTTAAGGAATTTGGAACTCACCTGGAAAGTAAGTCATCCTACTACCACTGAAATAGTGACTGGTATGTTTCATTCTTTGAACTGTGTATATGCAATAGATATAATTCTGTATTAAACTTTTTTAGTTATTAAATTATAAGCATCTCTACATGTCATTAAATATCCTTTCTTGGGGAAGTATTGGACCATATAATTTATTTTTGTGAGTTTGATTTATAAGAGAAGAAGGTCTTAGGAATCTGAAAATAGATTTTTTTTTTTTACTGAGTCATTCTTTTTTATTTTTATTTTTTTAATTTTACTTTACTTTTTGTTCTTTTTGAGACAGGGAGTCACTATTTAGCCCCCGCTGGCCTGGAATTCACAGAGATCCACCTGGACTCTGTTCCTTGAATGCTGGGATTAAATGCATGTGACACCATGCCCTGGGCTCTCACATTGTTCTTGAATACACAGTGGCAATTTTACTTGTCTTTCAGATGATTATTTTGGTATTTTTGTTTATAGAAAAAAAAAAAAACACATTCAACTCCTTTTTATCTTAACATATGAACTATTACCTAATCTTGACAATGAGGATTAGTTTATAGCTTTTGAAACAGTGAACATAAAACTGCAGGAATAATATAAAAAAATCTTAGTTAATTAAGTGGGAAGTAATATACTTAGTTTACTTTTGTGTGTTTCTGTCTTCAAAGCAGTCTGTTTTATTAGAATGAGTAGCATACAGGAGAAAATACTATTTTGTGGGGCTGGAGAGATGGCTCAGTGGTTGAGAGTGCCGACTGCTCTTGCAGAGGACCCAGGTTCTATTCCCAGCACCCACATGGCGGCTAAGAACCGTCTTTGAGCCAGGCATGGTGTCACACGCCTTTAATCCTAGCAGAGGCAGGCAGATCTCTGAGTTCAAGGCCAGCCTGGTCTACAGAGTGAGTTCCAGGCCAGCTGGGGCTATAGGGAGACCCTGTCTCAAAAAGACCAAAAAAAAAATTGTAGCAGCATTCAAATTTTGATTTTGGAATATATTACATTTGGAATGAAACAAGTATATGTATCTTAAAACTATTTTATTTATTTTATGTGTATGAATGTACTATCTGCATGTAGGTTTGTGCACCCATGTCGTGCAATGTTGCAGAGGTCAGAAGAGGGTGTCGGATTCCCCTGGAACTGGAGTTCTCCTGGAATTGGAGTTACAGACGGTTCTCAGCCGCCATGTGGGTACTGGGGATCAAACCCTGGTCCTCTGCAAGAGCAGTTGGCACTCTTAACCTCTAGGCCATCTCTCCAGCCCGAAACTCACAGAATTTTTAAATTTTGCAGAGAAAATGAAATCCCATCTTAGAGTCTGCAGTAGAAATTGAACAGGTTTTCACTTCCTATTTATAGGACTTGAAACTTCCAAAAATCTTGGCCAAAAAGAAGGGTAATTGTCCTTTAACTCAGCTCATGAGTGTTAGACTACAACATGGAGAGTTCAATTCTTTATTAGTAGTAGCAAGCAATATTTATTACAAAATTAATTCAGAGAGGTGTCATTTGTGGTTTCTGATCCATTCTATTTCATACGCCTTTGAAGTAAGGTGGGAGGAGCTTTGTGGGTTAATTGTCCTATTCATTTTTTCAGTCTGGTATTTTAATTAGCTCTTTATGTGTTTTAATGAGCCCAAAATGCAGAAGAAATTATTAGCTCTAGAAAAGTTGATTTCTCTTTTAAAAATTTAAAGTGTGGCAGAAAAAAAATGTTGGGTGAAACTCTGTATTCTCTAGTTTGTTGCCTGAGATCCTGGAATGACTGGTTTCTTCCTTATTAATTTTTAAATGCATATCCCCTAGGAAACCAAGAAATATCACACACACACACACACACACACACACACACACACACACACACACACACCAGNCGAGCTCGCTGCTCCCCGCACGGGCCATGCTCGAGCTCGCTGCTCCCCGCACCAGCCATGCTCCAGCTCGCTGCTCTCCTCACCGGCCATGCTCGAGCTCGCTGCTCCCCGCACGGGCCATGCTCGGGCTCGCTGCTCCCCGCACCAGCCATGCTCGAGCTCGCTGCTCCCCCCACCGGCCATGCTCGAGCTCGCTGCTCCCCGCACGGGCCATGCTCGGGCTCGCTGCTCCCCCCACCGGCCATGCTCGAGCTCGCTGCTCCCCCCACCGGCCATGCTCGGGCTTGCTGCTCTCTGCAGCGGCCATGCTCGGGCTTGCTGCTCCCCGCACCAGCCATGCTCGAGCTTGCTGCCTCGGCCTCTCCTCTCTCCGGTTCAGCTAGTGGTTCTCCTGCAGGCTTTGTTTTTCTTTTTGTCCGGGAACTTTGCAAACCTAGATACCCGTGCTGGGACTATAAGCATATGTCATATACAGCTTTTTCAATGACAATTTAAATGTAATGTGTATGCATTTTTTTCCTGTACGTAAGTGTACCATGTCAGGCAAAGCCCCCAGATGCCAGAGGAAGCTGTGGATCCCCTGGAACTGGAGTTGTGGATGGTTGTTAGCCTCCACGTGGGTGGTAGGAACTGAACCCAGGTCCTCTGGAAGAACAGCCAGTGCTCTTAACCTCTGAGCCATGTCTCCAGCCCTACTACACAACTTTTTAAAAATGTGGGTTCTGGCTGGGAGTGGTGGTGCAAGCTTTTGATCCTAGCACTTGGGAGGCAGAGGCAGAGGCAGGCGGATCTCCGTGAGTTCAAAGCCAGCCTGGAATGAGCTGGGCCAGCTAGAACTAAAGGGAAACCCTGTCTCAAAAAGACCCCCCCCCAAAAAAAAAGATAGAAGTGGGTTCTGGCCACCAAACTCAGGTCTTCATGCTTGAAACTCAACAGTTCATTCACTGAGCTATCTCCCTAACCTTTGGTCTTTGACTTAAGTTTTTAAAAAATTTAGTTATTTATTTCTATTTTATATGTATGAGTGCTTTGCCTGCATGTATGTAAGTGTACCCATGTCATGCAATGGCTTTGAAGCTGGAAGAGGGAGTTGGGTCCCTGGACCTGCAGTTAAGGTGGTTGTGAGCTTCCATGTGGGTGCTGGGATCTGAACCCAGGTCCTCTGAAAGTGCAGCCAGTACTCTTAACTACTGAGCCATCTCTCCACACCCCTATTTTTTAAAAGAGATTACATTAGTGTGTGTGTGTATGTGTGTGTGTGCATGTGTGTCTGTATGTATGGATGTCTATGTGTGTGTGTATGTATGGATGTCTATGTGTGCGTGTGTGTGTGTGTGTGTGTATGGATGGATGTCTATGTGTGTGTGTGTGTGTGTGTGTGTGTATGGATGGATGTTGTGCTGGATAGCTTTAGTGTCAACTTGACACACCTGGGTTGAGGGAGCCTCAATTGGAGAATTGGCTCCATTGGATTGGCCTGTGGCCATATCTGTGGAGTATTGTCTTGATTGTCAGGCAATGTGGGAGGGCCCAGCCCACAATGAGTGGTGCCACCCTGGGTAGATTGTTGTGTACTGTATAAGAAGGCAGGCTGGGCATGAGCCAGGGGAGCAAGCCAGTGAACAGCATTCCTCCATGGCTTGTGCTTCAGCTCCTGCCTCCAGGTTCCTGCCCTGAGTTCCTGCCTTGGGCTCCCTAAGTGATGAACTGTGACCCAGGAGATGTAAGCTGAATAAACCCTTTCCTCCCCAAGTTGGTGTCAGTCAGAGTGTTTTGTCACAGCAATGGAAGACAAACTAGAACAGAAATTGGTACCAGAAGAGTGGGGTATTGCTGTGACAGACCTGACCTTGGTGTTTTGGGGAAGGATTGTGGAGGCGTTTGGAACTTTGGGCTGGGAAGATCATTGAATGCCTAAAGATTGTTGCTGTGGAGCTTGGAGCAGTTTTGCTGAAGGAGTTGTAGAAGATGGAGGCCTGGCTTGTGAAGTTTCTAGTTTCAAAGGAGAGCAGAGATCATCAGGACTGTGTAATCTGTGGGTTCTGGTCAGCTGGGGCTG
>VZQC01011226.1:1718801-1787654 GCA_009823505.1 Rhizomys pruinosus | reverse complement strand
AAAGAAAGAAAGAAAGAAAGAAAGAAAGAAAGAAAGAAAGAAAGAAAGAAAGAAAGAAAGAAAGAAAGAAAGAAAGAAAGAGAAAGAGAGAGAGAGAGAGAGAGAAAGAAAGAAAGAAAGAAAGAAAGAAAGAAAGAAAGAAAGAAAGAAAGAAAGCAGTTTCTTGGAACAGTGGGGTCAGATGTCTCCATCTACAGCTGGAGCACTGCAGGTAGGACAGTGAAATTGACATGCGGGGGTCAACTGGGCAATAACTAGCAAAAAATATGCCACCATTTTTTTTTCTCCTAGGAAGTACACAACTCTGGTGAGAACTAGGTTTTTGTAAAACAGAGTTTATCGCTGCAGCCATGTTGATAATCTCTAAGACTAGAAATAATCCCAGTGCTTAACATGGATAACAAAAATGGGACAACTGCACAATGGAACACTGAATGGCCGTGGGCTCTATGAACGGACTTGGAACATCTCCAAGCCACGCTGAGGAAAAGCACACCAGCACGAGGTTATAATGTGCTGTTAAAGGGCTGGAGAGATGGCTCACCAATGAAGAACACTGCTGTTCTTGCAGAGGACCCAGGTTCAATTTCTAGTACCCACATGATGGCTAACAACCATTTCTAACTCCAGTTCAAGGGGAATCCAATGGGCTCTTCTGACCTTTGTGGGCATTGCATGCATGACATGAGTGCACTTACATGTAGGCAATACATGCATACACATAAGATAAAAATAATAAAATACTAAAAAAGTGCTCCTGAAACAAAAAGGGAAAAGAAGCATATGTAATTTATATAGAGAGTGCATGTTGGGTTAACAGGGCCCTTGTTTATTTATTTTTTAAATTTTATTTAGTTATTTATTTGAATGTGCTGTCTGCATGTAGGTTTGTGCACCCATGTCGTGCAATGCTGCAGAGGTCAGAATAGGGTGTCGGATTCTCCCGGAACTGGAGTTCTCCTGGAATTGGAGTTACAGACGGTTCTCAGCTGCCATGTGGGTGCTGGGGATCGAACCCAGGTCCTCTGCAAGAGCAGTCAGTGCTCTTAACTGCTAGGCCTTCTCTCCAGCCCCATATAGGGCCCTTGTTTAAACATAGCATCCTCCACGCTTCCAACCCCTCCTTCTTTTTCTTTCTTTCTTTTCTTTCTTTCTTTCTTTCTTTCTTTCTTTCTTTCTTTCTTTCTTTCTTTCTTTCTTTCTTTCTTTCCTTCTTTCTCTTTCCTTCCTTCCTTCCTTCCTTCCTTCCTTCCTTCCTTCCTTCCTTCCTTCCTTCCTTCCTTTTATTATTATTTTTTTTTCCTTTGAGAAAGGGTTTCACTATATAGCCCTGCCTGTCCTCAAACTTTCTTTGTAGACCTGGCTGTCNAAGTAGAAACTAAAATGAAAAACCGCAGATGGATAGTAAGGCTAAAGGAAGCAACACAGAACCTATCAGTCATAACCGTAATAATTAATGGACTAAATTCCCCAATCAAAAAAAAGACTAAAAAAAAGAGACGATATAGGAGAACAGAATCCATCGATATGCTGTGCTACAAGAAACACATCTTACCTTCAAGGACAGGCAACCACCTAAAGTGCAGAGGATGGAAAAAAATATTCCAAGCAAATGGTACCAAAAAGAAAGCAAGGGTTGCTATTTTAATATCAGAGTAAAATCAGACTTCAAAGGGAAAAGAAATCAAGAAGAGACAAAGAAGGCCTTATATTGTTTCATAAAGGAACAATCACCAGAAGATTTCACAATTCTTGAACATATATGCCCAAATTCTGGTGCACCAAACTTTATAAGATCAATTCTCCAGGACCACAAGTCACAGACTAACCCCAGCAACTCATCGTGGAGATTTCACATACCCCACTGAGTCTTGGATAGGATAAACAGGGACAAAAATAAACAGAGAGACTCTGAACTGCCACGCTATGATACACAAAGGACCTATACGACCTCTGACCGAACATTCCTCCTAATACCAGAGATACACTTTCCACTCAGCACCCACGGACAACATTCTCCAAAATCGACCAATCCTGGACACAGAAGAAACCTCTACAAATAAAAAAGATTGACAATATTTTCTGTCATCGCTGTCAGACACCAGATGCACATGAAGCTCCATCTCATCCACAACCAGGACAAGCCCTCTGCTCCCAGAACACATGGAGACTAAACAACAACCTCTGAATAATGACATGGGTCAAGGAAGAGAGATAAATAAAGAAATAAAAACATTCCTGGAAACTTGAATGACAAGGACAATACAACCACAACGAAAACTATGGGATACTTAACCAGTCCTAAGAGGGGAAATTTAGCTGAGCCCTGGGTGTCTACATGAGAAAAAACAGAAAGATCAACAGTGAATGATCTAACCAAGCTAGAAAGCACTTGAGAGACAACAAATGTGAACCCTAAACGCAACAGACAGGAAGAAAACAAAAATCAGAGCAGAAAGTCAATGAAAGAAACAAAAGAAAACAAATACAAAAAAAAAATCAATGAAGCCAAAAGTTGGTCTTTGAAAGAATAAACAAGATAGACAGATCCTCTAGCCCAGTTAACAAAAAGAAAGAAGGAACAACTCCAAATCATACAATCTGTGATGAAAAGGGAAATACACAACAGAAAAGGAAAAAATCAGAAAATCATATGGGATTATTACAAGAACCTATATTCTACCAAGTTTGAAAATCTAAGATAATGAATATCTGAAATCCTGGGAATCACCAAAGCTTGGCCAAGAGGAGACCAGCAGCTTAACAGACCCATAAAATATGAAGAAATAGAGGATGAAGTAAGAAGCCTCCCAACTAAAAAAGCCCAGGCCCAGAACGGTTCACAGCAGAATTCTATAAAACATTTCAAAAAGACCTACAAACCATTATTTCTGAAACGTTTGAAGTATACAATCAGAGGGTATTCTCCCCCCAAATTCCTTCTACGAAGCCAACATCACTCATTACCAAACCCAGGCAAAGATCCAACTAAAAAGGAGAATTATAGACCCATCTCCTCATGACACAGACTGCCAAAATTCTAAAACAAGATACTGGCAATCGCATACAGACCCACATCACAAGATATCATCCATCATGACCAAGTTGGATTCATAACAGATGCAGGGATGGTTCAACATACGAAAATCAATAAACATCAAGCACATAAATGGAATCAAAGACAAAAACCACACCATCATCTCAATTGATGCTGAAAAGCTTTGACAAAATCCAGCATCACTTTCATGTTTAAAGGTCCTAGAGGAGAGCGGATTGGAGGGATCATTCCTCAATGTAATCAAAGCCATATACAGAAACCCACAGCCAACATCATCCTAAATGGGAAATGACAAAAAAATTCCCTTTAAAGTGAGGAACCCGGCAAGGCTCCCCCTATCAACACCACTCCTCTTCAACATAATGCTTGAAACACTTGCTAAGCAATAAGGCAGAAAAGATATTAAAGAGTACTAATTGGAAAAGAGGAAGTCAAACTGATCCCTATTGCTGATATATGATTTACTTAAGGGATGCAAAAAATCCACCAGAAAACTCCTAGAAAGCATTAACAGCTTCAGCAAAGTGCAGATACAGAATTAACCTTAAAAATCAATGGCCTTTCCTTTACACCAACAACAAGCAATGAGAAAGAATTCAAAGAACCTTCCCACTCACAATAGCCTCAAAAACAATAAGATACTAGGAATAAACCTAACAAGATACCAAAACCTCTACAACAAAATTTTTAAACCCTTAAAGAAGAAATTGAAGAAGACCTCAGAACATAAAAACCTCCCATCTCAGGGATTGGGAAATTAACATTGTAAAAAATGTCCTTTTTACCAAAACTCTTGATAGATTTAATGCAATCCCAATCAAACTCCCCAAGAGTTCTTCACAGGCTTGGAAACAAAAGCTTAATTCATTGGAAAAACAAAAGACCCCGAAAGCTAAATCATCCTGAGTGCAAAGATCTACACAGGAGGGAATCTATAACCAGATTTTAAACTATACACAGGGCTATAGTCATAAAAACAGCGGTACTGCCACAAAACAGACCTGTTGACCAATGGAACAAAACCGAAGATCCAAACTGAGCACAATACAATTTCAGCCATCTCATATTGACAAGGGGCCAAGAAACCACAATGGAGAAAAGACACAATCTCAGCAGTGGTGTTGGCAAAACTGGATCACCACTGTAGAAGAATGAAATAAACCCCTCCCCTACTCTCCCTGACAAAAGTCAACTCCAGATGGATTAAAGACCCAGCACTGAAACCCCAAACTCTGAAGGTGATAGAAGAAAAAGTTGGCAGCAGAATACAAGACATAGGCGTAGAAAAGACTTCCTAAATCAACAGCAGCTGCACAAGAATTAAAGGTCCACTAATTGACAAATGGGACCTCATCAAACTCCAAAAGCTTCTGTCCATCAAAAGAACAATCAAGGAAGTGAAGAGAAATCCACAGAATGGGAGGAAACCTTCACTGCAATAACATCTGACAAAGCATTGATTTCCAGAATATATAAACATACTCAAAAAAACAAAGAAAAAAGAAAACAAAACGACCCGCTCAATAGATGAGCAAAGAACTGAACAGAGACTCACAAGGAGAATTAGAGATGTCTGAGAAACACCTCAAGAATGTTCAACATCAACTAAATGAAAAAAAAAAAAAAAAAAAAAAACCATTTAGATATCACTTACTCCAATAAGACTGGCTAGGATCAAGAAAACAAATGATACCAAGGGCTGGAGAGGTTGTGGGGAAAGGGGAACACTCATCCACTGCTGGTGGGAATGTAAACTTGTACAGCCACTATGGAAAGCAGTGTGGAGAACCCTTGGAAGACTTGGAATGAACTGCCACCCGACACAGCCATACAACTCCTGGGCATGTAACCCTCAAGACTACGCCACCAAGAGATACATGCACGGCCATGTTTTGGCAGCTCTCTTTACAATAGCAAGAGCTGGAACCAACCATAATGCCCCTCAACTGACGAGTGGATGAGAGAAATGTGGTACATCTACCGATGGAGTCTCTATGCAGCAGTAAAGAAAGACGACATCACGAGCTTTGCAGGAAAATGGCTGGAGCTAGAGGACATCATGCTGAGTGAATTAACACAGTCCCAGAAAAACAAACGATGCATGGTATCACTCATCTGTGGATGCTAGTGCCAATTCCCAGTTTTAAGTATTTCTTGTGTAGGGCCCCTGAGCTTTTGTACAAAGCAGTTGGGCATAATGCATTTGGAAACAACAACAACAACAACAACAGAAAATACTGCATCAAAGAAACTGACTGAAACAGTGAACTTCTGCTCAAAACATCAACTTCCCATGGAAAATTTGAAAAAGACTAAGAGATGGAAAGCAGTTTGGCAGAATGCGAGCTCTGGTGGGGTGGGGGAATGAGCGGGAACATGGGTCAGATTTGTTAAAAATAAATAAATAAATTTATGTGAAAAAAAAAAAGAAATTAAACGAGTTTTGCCGATTCATCCGCAAAAGCCTAAGGAATATGTGTGGGAATGGATTTTAAGGTGTGGGGTATGGTGGAGGAATATAAAATTGGATCCACTGAGTTTATCGATAGAGCCCACTGAGTAGAGATTCTAGGTTTAACATAAGCATTCAGTAGGGGTAAAAAAAGGTGTTAAAAGTTTATTTGAATGGTTGGCTGATGTATTTATTAAACATGGCCTACTAACAGCGAGTTAGAGATGCCTGATATTCCTTGGCTTAGTATGATGAAGGGATTGTGAGGTCAGCAGATGGGCATGCTTCAAGTGGATTTGAAGTGTAAAACCAAATTCTCCACAATAGGACCCAGAGGATTGCCTTTACTGAGTTTATAAGATGGAATTACTGAGAGAGACACCAGAACATTTGAAGAGCTTTGTTTTGCTCTATTTCTTATGCCAGATTTACAGTTAGAGAAGTTGTTCTCGCTTCCATAAATTAAATGTACACATAATAGGTTTAACAGGACCTCAGGGTAGGTGTCAAGTGGCAGCACTGAATTGCAGAAGGCCAGATGACGCGAGTTATTTTAGTTATCATAATGGGCGGCAAAGGCAAAAATGCCTATAATGCATGACCGAAATGATCTTTGGAACTGGCTAATTAATCATGGGTCCCAGGAACAAATACATAAGAAGCCTACTAGTTTTTATTTGATCTGTATAAGCAAAAAGCTTTAGAACAAATGACAGGAAGTCAACATTAGATTTCAGGAAGTCAACATTAGATTTCAGCAATAGTGAATCCCGTCCAGTTAACCAGTTTCCAGACTTGAGACAGTTCACAGACCCAGAACCCCTTGAATGAAGGGGTGGCCGGATTCCGATGAGGAAGGACCTAGTCACAATACCAAAGAGTTATGCTGTTTGCCTTCCTCCGTCCTTCCCCAGAGTGACCTGAGGCCTTTTACTAGGTAACTGTACACTGGGGAAAGAAATAATCAGACTTTTAAGGTCTATTGGATACTGGTTTGAGTTGACACTGATCCCAGGAGACCCTAAAAAGTACTGTGCCCTCCAGTTAAAGTAGGGGCTATGGAGGTCAGGTGATAAATGAGTTTTGGCTGAAGTCCGACTCACAGTGGCCCAGTGGGTCCCAGAACTCATCCTGTGGTTATTTCCCCAGTCCCAGAATGATAATTGGGATAGATATAATTAGAAATTGGCAGAATCCCCACATTTGTTCCTTGACCTGTGGAATGAGGGCTATTATGGTTGGAAAGGCCAAATGGAAACCATTGGTTTTGCCTCTACCAGGGAAAATAGTGAAAAAACAGTATGTATCCCTGGTGGGATTGCAAAAATTAGTGCCACCATCAAGGATTTGAAAGATGCAGGGGTGGTGATCCTCCACCAATCTCCTTTAACTCTCCAATTTGGCCTGTGCAAAAACAGAATGGATCATGGAGAATGACAGTTGACTATTGAAAACTCAACCAAGTAGTGACACCAATTGCAGCCGCTGTCCAGATGTGGTGTCCTACTTGAGCAGATTAATATGTCTCCTGGTACCTGGTATGCAGCTATTGTCTGGCAATGCTTTCTTCTCAATACCGTTTCATAAGGACCACCAGAACAATTTCTTTCAGCTGGCAAGGCCAAAGTATCCTTTACTGTCTTACCTCAAGGGTATGTTAACTCTCGGCCTTGTGCCATAACTTAGTTAGAAGGGATCTTGATCGCCTGACTCTTCCACAAAAATCAACTGGTCCACTATATTGATGATGTTATGCTATTGGACCCAGTGAACAGGAAGTAGCAGCTAGTCTAGACTGTTGGTAAAGCATATGCGCAGTGAGAGGAGAAAATAAATCCAATAAAATTCAAGGGCCATCTACCTCGGTGAAGTTTCTAGGAGTTCAGTGGTGTGGAGCATGCAGAGACATTCCTTCTAAGGTAAAGAATAAGTTGTTGCACCTGGCCCCTCTTCCACCAAGAAAGAAGCACACATTTGTGGGCCTTTTTGGATTCTGGAGGCAGCACATTCCTATCTGGGTGTGTTACTATGACCCATATATCAGGTAACTCGAAGGCAGCAAACTTGAGTGGGGCTTGGAACAGGAAAAGCTCTTCAACAGGTCCAGGCTCAGTGCAGGCTGCTCTGCCCCTAGGGCCATATGATCCAGCAGACCAATGGTGCTTGAGGTATCAGTGGCAGATAGAGATGCCTCTGGAGTCTGTGCAGGCTCCCATAGGGAATCACGAGGAGGCCCTTGGGATTTTGAGTAAGGCTCTACCTTCATCTGCAACAACTATCTCCTTTGAGAGACAGCTCTTAGCCTGATTGGGCCTTAGTGGAAACGGAACGTTTGACAATGGCCACCAATCACCAGCACCTGAGCTGCCCATCATGAGCTGGGTGTTTTCTGACCACCAGACCATAAAGTAGGACGTGCACAGCAACAGTTCATTATCAAATGGAAGTGGACATACATGACAGGGCCCGGGCAGGCCCTGGGGGCACAAGCAAGTACATGAAAAGTTGCCCAAATGCCTATGGTTCCCACTCCTGTTACAATGCCCCTGGCTTAAGCATGCACCTATGGCTCATGGGGTTTGCCCTAGATCATTGACCGAGGAAGAGAAAACTAGGGCCTGGTTTACTAATGTGTTCTGCACGCTATGCAGGCACCCCCCAGAGGTGGACAGCTGCAACATACAGCCTATTCTGAAACAACCTAAAGGACACTGGTGAAGGAAACCCTATGCAGGCACCACCCAGAGGTGGAAGCTACAGCATTACAGCCTATTTCTGAAACAACCCTAAAGGACACTGGTGAAGAAAGTCTTCACAGTGGGCAAAACTTCGGGAAGTGCAAATGGTTGTGCATTTTTCCTGGAAGGAGAAATGCCAGAGGTTCGATAATATACTGATTCATGGGCTGTAGCCAATGGTTTGGCTGGATGGTCAGGGACTTGGAAGGAGCATGACTGGAAATTGGTGAGAAAGACATTTGGGGAAGAAGTATGTGGATGAGCTCTCTGAATGGTCAAAGGATGTGAAGATACTTGTGTTTCATGTAAATGCTCATCAAAAGGTGATCTCAGCGGAGGATGAGTTTAATAATCAAGTAGATCGGATACCTTCTGTGGATAGTCAGCCCTTTCTCCAGCTACTCTGTTGTGCTCAATGGGCCCATGAACAAAGTGGTCATGGTGGCAGAGATGGAGGTTATACATGGGCTCACAGCATGGACTTCCACTCACCAAGGCTGATTTGGCTACATTGCTGCCGAGTGCCAGATTTGCCAACAGCAGAGACCAACATTGAGCCCCCGATATGGCCTATTCCCCTGGGGTGACCAGCCAGCAACCTGTGGCAGGTTCTACATTGGACCCTTCCATCTTGGAGGGGACAGCGTTTTGTCTTACAGGAATAGATACTTATTCTGGTTATGGATTTGCCTTCCTGCACGTAACGCTTCTGCCCAAACTACCATCCGGGACTTAAGAATGCTTATCCACCATCATGGTATTCCTACACAGCATGCTTCTGACCAAGAACTCACTTAACAGCCAAAGAAGTGCGACAGTGGGCCCTTGGTCATGGTATCCACTGGTCTACCATGTTCCCCACCACCAAGAAGCAGCTGGCTTATAGAAATGGAATGGCCTCTTGAAGACACAGTTACAGCCAATTAGGTAGCAATACCTGAGGGCTGGGGCAAGGTTCTCCAGCAGGCAGTATATGCTTGAATCAGCACCCACTAATGGTACTGTTTCTCCCTATAGCCAGAATTCATGGTCCCAGGAACCAAGGGGTGGAAGTGGGAGTGATTCCACTCATATCACCCCTAGTGACCCAGTAGAAAATTTTGCTTCCTGTACCCACGACCTTGTGTTCTGCTGGTCTAGAAGTTTTGGCTCCAAAGGGGGGATGCTTTTGCCAGGAGAAACAGCAAATGTTCCATTGAACTGGAACCTAAAACTTCCCCCTGGCCACTTTGGGCTTCTACTCCTTAAGCCAACAGGCTAAGGAAGAATAACAGTAGTAGGAGGAGTGATTATCCAGACTACAGGAGGAAATTGGACTTTTCCACCACAATGGGGCAAGGAAGATTATGTCTGGAAGGCAGGAGATGCTGTAGGGCGCCTTCTGGTGTACCAGTCCTATGATTAAGTCAATGGGAAACTCCAACAACCAAACCAGACAGGACAATAAATGGCCCAGACCCTTCAAGATGAAGGTAGAGGGTCACTCCTCCAGGGAAAGAGCCAAGACCTGCAGAGGTGCTTGCTGATGGTGGAGGAAATACAGAATGGGTAGAAGAAGGTAGTCATAATATCAGCTGAGGCCACGGGACAAGTTGCAGAAACGTGGTTATAATAGATATTAACTTTTGTCTATTTGGTTAAGAATTGCTTGTTCATATATATATATATATAGTATATTAGCGATATCTTGTGTTGTTCCCTTTGAATGTGCAACTGGTTAAGTGTTAAGTTTTGTCATATTAGGTTATTAAATACTGAAGGACAAGTGTCCTCAAGAATATTACCACCTACTCTAAGATAAATGCTTTGCTATTGCACATGAGACACTTATAATAGTTAGGTGGAATATGACCTTGCCATTGTTCAAATGGACATTTAAGCATAACTAAGAGGAGACTATTTATTGGGTGTCAAGTTGACAAGGGGTGGACTTGTGATGGTTAATCCTGGGTGTCAACTTGACTGGACTAAGGAACAAATAAGAGAAAAAGGATCTTCTGATTGGACTACCTCAACCCAGATGGCCCACCCCAAATGTGGGTGTTACCTTCTGCTGGCAGGCAGTATTAAAGGCCGTGCCAGAGGGATCTGGTCCCTTTTTTCCTGCGGCTTGCCTCTCTCTCACTGGTGAGTTTGTCTTGCTGCTGTGATCAACCCTACAGATCCCAGCGTGTACTGAGACCGGCAGATCTCCTGGAATCCATCGGGTCTTCAGCACCAGATTGGGACTACTGAGACATCCAGCTTTGCGGACTGAGCAGTTCCCTGGATTCTCAGCCTCTCCAGTGTGGCACAGCTACAGTTGGACTCCTTGAACTCTGTCACGTGAGCAAATCAATAAATTGTATATAACTATATATTTGTCCTGTTTCTTCTGCTTCTTCAGAGAACCCTGACTAATACAGGGACCTAACTACAAGGGTGGGAATGACCACAATAGACCTAGCTAAGAGGGTGAGAATGACCACAGGGGACCTAGCTAGGAGGGTGAGAATGGCCACAGGGGACCTAGCTAGGAGGGTGGGAATGACCACAGGGGACCTAGCTAGGAGGGTGAGAATGGCCACAGGGGACCTAGCTAGGAGGGTGGGAATGACCACAGGGAACCTAGCTAGGAGGGTGGGAATGACCACAGGGGACCTAGCTAGAAGGGTGGGAATGACCAGAGGAGACCTAGCTACAAGGGTCGGAATGACCACTGGGGACCCAGCTGGAAGGGTGGGAATGACCACAGGGGACCCAGCTAGAAAGGTGGGAATGACCACAGGGGACCTAGCTAGGAGGGTCAGAATGACCACAGGGGACCTAGCTAGGAGGGTCAGAATGACCACAGGGGACCTAGCTAGGAGAGTGGGAATCATTTGTTCACAGCATGATCTCAGTGTTTACTGACCTCACACCAGGTCTATTTGACTTGAGTTGCTGCTCACAATACATGTTTTTCAAACAGTATCCCTTTGAATCAAAAAAAAAAAAAATCCAGTTAGGGGTAATGATTTAGATTTTAGAACATTTCACCAGCAGTTTAGGAAATCTTGGACCACTCTTGTATAGATATACAACTTTGTATATCTGCAAAGAGACTCAAGAGTTAAAATGTACCTTTTCCTAAAATCCCTGTCTGTTACTCCTTCATAAATATGTATCTCCAAGGGAGAGCTGCTCGCTTTCATTTAACTTACTCAGCTGTATCTTTTCAACCAAAATGTAAATTTGCAATGTATTCTAATACAACCCAATTAAAGTTACTAGTACCATCTGTATATATATATACACATATATTTAGTTCAGCTGTAAAAATACCCCACACAAATATACCCCAATGTTCAACAGTTGCATACTATTTCACTGTCTCATACCTCACCTAACCTTTTTCAATTTTTTTGGTTTCTTGAGACAGGGTCTCATGTAGCTGAAGTACTTTAAACTCCTGATCTTGCCTCTGCCTTTCAAGTGCTAAGATTACAGATGCAAATCAACATGCAAAGCTTTCAAAATTTTCAACGGGTCCATTTTTATTTTCTTCCTTTAATAATTTATATTTTAATACATATTTTGATATTTTTACTCACATCTCTTGATTCTTTTTTTTTTTTTAAATGACTGAGTCCTAGAATTAGAATTACATTATACACTTAAAAATAAAGGGCTGGGCATGGTAGCGCCAAAAAGACTAAAAATAAATAAATACTGTTGTTTTTATTTTAAAACTTTGTTTAAATATCTATCTATCTATCTATCTATCTATCTATCTATCTATCTATCTATCTATCTATTTATCTATTTATCTATCTAGATATCTATCTTTGGTCTTTTTGAGACAGGATTTTTCCCATAGCCCCAGCTGGCCTGGAACTCACTATGTAAACCAGGCTGGCCTTGAATTCACAGAAATCCCCCTGCCTCTGCCTCCCGAGTGCTGGGACTAAAGGCGTGAGCCACCATGCCCGGCCAGAATAGTTTTTTGAGACAGGGTCTCCCTGTAGCCCCAGCTGTCCTGGAACTCACTCTGTAGACCAGGCTGGCCTTGAACTCCCAGAGATCTGCCTGCCTCTGCCTCCTGAGTGCTGGGATTGAAGGTGTGTCCCACCACACCGGGCTTAAAGGGGGTTCTTAGCTGCCATGTGGGTGCTGGGAATTGAACCCAGGTCCTCTGCAAGAGCAGTCGGTGCTCTTAACTGCTGAACCATCTCTCCAGCCCCAAGAATAGTATTTTAAAGATATAAAACTTCTAAGAGCCAGGCATGGTGACGTAGGCCTTTAATCCCAGCACTCAAGAGACAGAGGCAGGCAGATCTCTGTGAGTTCAAGGCCAGCCTCGTCTACATAGCGAGCTCTAAGCCAACTGGGACTAAAGGGAGACCCTGTCTCAAAAAAGACAAAACAAAACAAAACAAAACAAAAAAACCCCAAAACCAAAAAAACCCAACTTCTAAGAAAACCTAACATCCTGCAGACCCTCTGTTCCATGTCCTTTTTAAAAGTTTTTTTCTTCATCCCAGCACTCGGGAGGCAGAGGCAGGAGGACCTCTGTGAGTTCCATGCCAGCTGGGGCTACAGAGAGATCCTGTCTCAAAAAGACCCCCCCCCCCAAATTTTTTTTCTTCTATTCATCTTTAAATATTGCTTTTTCTTGCTTGCTTTTTAATTTTTACACATTACCTATTTTTGCATGAAAGAAATATTTAAATCTCTTACATGAGCAAACAGACCATTTGTTTCTACTTTCCTCCTGCTTAATCATAATTTTGGTTAATCAATGTTCTGACTGGTGCCAGATGGTTACCATAAAGTTCAACTCCTTTGTCACTTCAGACTAGCAAAATCCACAAAGGCCCCTTTAAAGCCTCTTCTGTGTGTGCAGGAAGACCACGTGTGCCTTTTCTGTTCCCCAGGGAATGGCTGTAAACGTACACACCTGTTCCCTGCCTTTTGGCAAAGGTCAGCAAGTAGAAAGGTAGTTCAGATACACAGAAAGCAATCAATCATTGATCTGCAGTGGTGCAGGGTGAGAAGGCAACCAACACAACCATCCACATAGGCATTTACTTGGGCAAGGCGCTTATCATTAGGCAAACACCAGATAATGGTTGGAAAATACTCCAATTGAAGGCGAAGCTAAGTGTGGACAAATCAGAAAACAGAAAAGTAAATCCATGGAAGAACTCTGAGGAAATGCAAGAATGCCCTGCTGTGAACCTGGGGGCTGACTGGATTTCTGGAACTTTTCAAGATGTCTGTGAATGTTTTTCATTTTCCTATAATTTTGGCTCAATGAATTTACTTTTACAATTTTATTCATAATTTTTGAAGTAAAAATTGGAAATGTTTCCTAATTCCAAATGCCATTTTCATCATTTTATAAATAAACCCATTTCTTATAAAATATTCAGGATTTATATTTTTATGCTAGATAAATATTATTCTCTGAAGCCATATAAATATTGTGATTACATTTCCTCTTTCTTTCTTTTTTTTTTTTGGTCTTTTCGAGACAGGGTCTCCCTGTAGCCCCAGCTGTCCTGGAACTTGCTCTGTAGACCAGGCTGGCCTTGAACTCACAAAGATCCCCCTGCCTCTGCCTCCCAAGTGCTAGGATTAAAGGCGTGTGCCACCATGCCTAGCTTCCTTTCTTATATATTTAAAATTTTTTTCAATATAGCTAATAACTGTTTCCTTTTGTTCCATATTAAACATGGCTGTTTTCTTTATTTATTATTTGGAGGTACTGGGGATTGAACCTAGGTCTCATGCATGCTAGAGAACCACTTTAAAACTGAGTTTATACCCAAGCTTTTTAATTTTTTCTTTTTATATATATATATATATATGCAGGTAAAATGCTTACACATATACAATGAAAAGAAATGGAAAACTAAAATATGCAGTACTTTTACATTTTTAAATTTTGACTTCTTATCTGGGGATTGTCTTTTTTCATATACCATCTGTTCTAGTTTCATGGGTTTAATATATTGCTAAGTGTGCTATCAGTACTTATAAAAAAGCCTGTTTTTCCTTGCATTGTTTCTGTTTCCTCTAACTTCCTTTTTGTCAGTTTGGTTTAGACTTACTCTTTCATGGTGGAGCTTTTCTCAATGCCCTATGATCCTCTATTACCTATTCTGCTTCAGGGTGAGGCAGCTGGGAAGTCCATACATGGGATACACTGAAATTTGTCAACTGGGTCTCACTGTAGATGACTGTTCACAGATAAGGAATGTTTACTGAGGGGGTGTCCCCAAACAGCCACTTCTGCCAGTCTTTTAGGTTTTTAAATTTCCTAGGAAGGGACTCTTCTAATTTTCTACTTGGTAAATACAAGGGTCTTTAAGCTGGCTCATAGCATTTTGAGAGTCAATTACAGGAGGAGGGTAGGGAGAAGGTGAAACTTTATCTTTCAGAATGCAAACTTTCACTTAGGTTCTCTGCTGTAAGGCTGCTACCCCTATATTGCCCACACTAAGCTGAGCCTGGAACCATTCCAATGTCCACAGACTCAGTATAACAAAGACAATTAAAAAACCCCCAAACCCCCCCCAAAAAAAACCCCCAACTCTTAATCCTTAGTCTTATGAAATTAGATTTCACAAGACTCTGGATAAAAAGTTCGGAACTTTTCGCATCAGAGTTTCTGCACTAAGAAAAAAACAAAACAGTTCCCTGTCATCTGCCACCCCATGCCTTCCATCGGGGGGAAATGTTCTCAGTCCATATCCACTTATCCTTCCCATTTCACCATGCTCCCTACCTTCTGACTTTGATGTCTCAAAATGAGTGTTTAGGGTCCAAGATTGTTTTAAAATAATCCAATGAGCTGACAGACGGAGCTCTTGGAATTCTGCAGCTTGCACTGAAGTCCACATATGGGAAATTGCTGTCAGCTAAAGGTGGTGCTATTACTATGCCCAATTTCTGAAAGCATTTAGGAAAAAAAAACCCTTCAAGTTAATTAACATTCTCAACAGGCAATAGTGTTGTCCTGCAGTATTCTAAGAATGCAGATTTAAAAAAGAATGCAGATAAGAAAACACAATAGTGAAGACTCTATTTTAATTAATAGGTGACTCTTAAAAATATAGGTTATAGCTGGGCGTGGTGGTGCACACCTTTAATCCCAGTGCTCAGGAGGCAGAGGCAGGCAGATCTCTATGAGTTCAAGGCCAGCCTGGTCTACAGAGCAAGCTTGAGGCCAAAGGGAGACCCTGTCTTTAAAAAGACATATATATATATTATATATATATATAATATGTATATATATTATATATATTTATATATATAATTATATAATTATATATAATATATATAATTATATATATAATTATATAATATATATATAATATATATATAATACTCAACCTCCTGAGTGCTGGGATTAAAGGCGTGCACCACCGCACTCAGCTATGACTGACTTATAGTCTTAAACTATCATGAACTATGAACTGTGTTCTAGGATCAACTAAATACAAATGGTACAAAAAATAGAAATGATTTCAACTTACCTCTCCAATCTGCTTAATCCACAAATCTCTTCCAAGAAACTCCTGATGTAAAACTACAGGAGCTGAGTTTAGGTTAAAAATCATAGAGTCATTGGTCTTTTCTTTAATAAACGGCTGGAGGTCAGAATTTATCTAGAAAGGGCAATTAGAAGAATTATATGATGCAATGTATGTACACCAGCATGTTCTAGTCAGATTCAGAAAGCACTAGTTGTATAGTTTTTAATGTATTTTAATTAGATTTAATAAACATATGAACATTTTAGATAACTTAGCAATGATATTTAAATTATTAATCTTCATAATACATTCCACTGTGTGTGTGTGTCTATGGGAATGACTTCAGGACTTTGTGTATGCTAAGTGGTCATTCTGCCATTGAGCTCATTCTCTGCCCCTTCTGGTTTAACTTTTAAGTTAAATGTAATGATTTAAATAAAGATGTAACAAAGAAAACTAGTTTATAAAAATTTAAGCTTATAAAAGATTTATTATTATTATTATTATTATTATTATTATTATTATTTTATTTTTGGGCATTTTTGAGACAGGGTCTCCCTGTAGCCCCAGCTGTCCTGGAACTTTCTATGTAGACCAGGCTGTCCTTAAACTCACAGAGCTCCACCTGCTTCTGCCTCCTGAGTGCTGGGACTAAAGGCATCCGCCACCACGCTTGGTATATTATTTCATTTTGTATGGGACATATGCATGTAGGAGCCCGTGGAAGCAAGAAGAGGGTATTGAATCCCCTTGAAGTGGAATCACAGGCAGTTGTGAGTTGCCAGGAGAGTTCTGGGAACCAAACCTGGGTCCTCTGCAAGAGCAATAAAGATTCTTAGCTGCTAAGCCATCTCTCCAACATCAGAAATCTGATTAATAAAATATGCAAAAACTTCATCTGGAAATTATTTATCTTACTGTCTCTTGTGAATTATTTAAGTAACATATGAAAAATATATAATAACCAAAACTTTAAAATATGTATAGAGAGGTAAGCATATAACAGCTAATATGGGGATATTCTATATTTCACATGCCATTTAAAAGAATTAGGGTATTCGTCCCTTGGATCCCTTCCTATAGCAGTTTCCTCACTTTTCCTTAATGTATGTTTGAGCCCTGCTAAAAAAAATTCAGTTATTAAAACTAAATTTTTCAAGGCTGGAGAGGTCGCTCAGTAGTTAAGAGCAGAGGTGCTTTTGCAGAGGACCTGGGCTCAATTTCCAGCACCCGCATGGCAGCTAGCAACCATCCCTAACTCAAATTCCAGATGATCTGATGTCCTCTTCTGTTCTCCCTGGGCACTGCACAGGTGCACTTCCATTCATGCAGGCAAGATACTCATACACATAAAATAAAAATAATATATATTTTAAAAAGTAAAGCTTTCAATCTTAGTATACTTTCAAATTTATGAACTTTTCATAATATGTTCAATGCAAGGATTTATAAGGGAACTGTAATAAAAATATTCTCCCATTCTGTGAATAATTAGGGGTCATTTCAAGAACTCTTTCAGGTGGTAAGAAAAGATAAACATCAGGCTGGAGAGATAGAGCCTAGCGGTTAAGAGCACCGACTGCTCTTGCAGAGGACCCGAGTTCGATCCCCAGCACCCACATGGCAGCTGAAAACGTCTGTAACTCCAATTCCAGGAGAACTCCAGTTCCAGGGGAACCTGACACCGTCTTCTGACTCCGCGGCATTGCATGACACAGGTGCCCAAACCTACATGCAGACAGTACATTCTACACATACAAAAATAAATAAAATTTAAAAAAAGAAAAGATAAACATCAAAAGTACATGGTATTTGCCAATCATACTGTTTATATTATATAACAATCACCATCTTTGATTGGCAGATTTTCCATACACAAGAAACTTTTCTTTTGAGATACAAAAGCAGCTTATTAGGTTCCAAAGTTTTCTTGCATATCATTTTACAATTTAAGTATGAAAAGATAAAGACCACGCAAATACCTTATGACTCATGGCCATGTGCTCCCCATACCGATAGGCCACGTCTTGAACCTCAGAGTCATGCATTGCTAATTCCATTGCAGCTTGGCAGCTCTTTGCAAGTAAGGCACAATGAGAGAGAAAAGTCTGCTCCTTCCAAGTTGATATTCCAATATCATCTGTGATATAGTTTCCCTAAAATTGTAAAAAGGCCATAAAGAAAAGGCTTTAAAAATAATTTGTGTTTCTGAAGAATAAAATAATTAAAAAAAGAACTGACTGGGCCTGATGATGGATCTGCAATCTCAGCATCAGAGAGGCTGAGGCAGGAGAATTACAAGTTCTAGGCCAGCCAGAACTACCTTCCCTCAGAGAAAAGAAAAGAAAAGAGAAAATAAAAGAGGAGGGGAGAGGGAGGAGGGGAGAGGGAGGAGGGGAGAGGGAGGACGGGAGGGAAATCAATTTAAAGACAGGTGTGAGCTGGGCGTGGTGGCACACGCCTTTAATCCTAGCACTTGGGAGGCAGAGGCAGGCAGATCTCTGTGAGTTCAAGGCTGGCCTGGTCTACAGAGTGAGTTCCAGGATAGCCAGAGCTACAGGGAGACCCTGTCTCAAAACGACAAAAAAAACAAAAAAAAAAAAAAAATGACAGGTTTGGAGGTGAGTGCTTTTTTTTGGGGGGGGTAATGGGTTTTAAAACAATTGAACAAATTTCTTTAAATTTTAAAAAAACACATTTTTTTTTTTCTTTTTTGGTCTTTTCGAGACAGGGTCTCCCTGTCAGCCCCAGCTGTCTGGAACTCACTTGCTAGACCAGGCTGCCTTGAACTCACAAAGATCCGCCTGCCTCTGCCTCCCAAGTGCTAGGATTAAAGGCGTGTGCACTATGCTGGCTTAAGCTACAGTATTTCTTTTTTTTAATTTTTTTTTAATTTATTTATTTTTATGTGTATGAATGTATTGTCTGCATGCAGGTCTGCGCACCCGTGTCGTGCGATGCCGCGGAGGTCAGAAGACGGTCTCGGATTCCCCTGGAACTGGAGTTCTCCTGGAACCGGAGTCACAGACGGTTCTCAGCCGCCATGTGGGTGCTGGGGATCGAACCCGGGTCCTCTGCAAGAGCGGTCGTCGCTCTTAACCGCTAGGCCATCCCTCCAGCCCCAAGCTACAGTATTTCTATGAAGTATATTCTATAAGATAAGACAAAAATGTAGAAACTTGAACCTCTAAATTAACTGCTACCTATATTCTTTTTTTAAGTTAATTTTTATTGTGTGCATTTCATACATTTTAAAATCAAATTTAGACTTATTCCCCCATCTATGCCCACCCCTTACGTCCCCCCGCCCCCTGCTAGAGCTCATGGATTCTGTCATACATGTTAAGTCTTGTCTTGCATCTTTTTCTCAGTCTTTTATAATCTTTTCGATGCACAAGTTTACTGTTTTGGTCAGTTTTTTGAATATGTTTCTCTCTCTCTTTTTTTGTTCCATCTAATTTTATATTATTCCAAAATATGCAACTATACACTCCACACATATCAAAATTACAAATTCTGAAAATAAACTATAGGTGAATTCCAAAACACATTTAGAGATTCACATTTTAAAAGTAAAGTTGCATGCAGGTAAAAAGAATATGAATAGAGGGGCTGAAGAGATGGCCTAGCAGTTAAGAGCACCGACTGCTCTTGCAGAGGACCCGGGTTTGATCCCCAGCACCCACATGGTGGCTGAAAACCATCTTTAACTCCAATTCCAGGGGAATCCAACGCCCTCTTCTGACCTCCACGGCATTACACGACACGGGTGCACAAACCTACATGCAGACTGTACATTCATACATATACAAAAATAAATAAAAATAAGAATATGAATAGAATATGAATATATATCTTCCATTCATATATGGTAATTACAATGTCTGAATACAAGTGGTAGGACAATTCTAGAGCCCATTAAGAGATTCACATTGGAATAGCCACCTATATTCTTATCAGTTATTGAATGCTGCTGAATGTTACTCTGAAACACAAGGAGTAACTGCATTTATTTTTTTTTAATTTTTTTGTATGTGTATGAATGTACTGTCTATATGTAGGTTTGTGCACCCCTGTCATGCAATGCCACGGAGGTCAGAAGAGGGCGTTGGATTCCCCTGGAACTGGAGGTAAAGATGGTTCTCAGCCACCATGTGGGTGCTGGGGATCGAACCCGGGTCCTCTGCAAGAACAGTTGGCGCTCTTAACCGCTAGGCTATCTCTCCAGCCCTGTCATTGCATTTAATTTATGTGAAAATGTTAAGGATATAATGAAGATAGTAGATACTGAGAAAACTAAAATTATTACAGACAAAAAGATAATTAAATATGGTAGCAGGGGAGTAAAATTAGCTGGGTGTGGTGGCGCACGCCTAATCCTCGAACTCGGGAGGCAGAGGCAGGTGGATCTTTGTGAGTTCAAGGCCAGCTTGGTCTACAGAGTGAGCTCCAGTACAGCTGGGGCTACAGGGTCTCAAAAAGACCATATATTATCTATAATAAGTAATCAGAAAGTGCTGGGCATGTTGGTGCATCCCTTTAATCCCAGCACTGGGAGGTAGAGGCAGGTGGATCTCTGTGAGTTCAAGGCCAGTCTGATCTATATAGTGAGTTCCAGGACAACTGGGGCTACAGGGAGACCCTGTCTTAAAATGACCAAAAAAAAAAAAAAAGTAAACAGAAAGTGCTATGGACAAGATCTTTTAGTCCATTATGTATATTAAAGAGCTGGAGATGGTGTCACATACAGTAAAAGCAGAAGGATTAAGAGTTCAAGGCTAGCCTATACTACATGAGCTTCAAAAATCAAACCAAAACAATATAACAAAGTAAAATAAAAAAACTAAAAAAGCTATCAAATTTGAAATCTTTAGAATTGTTATACGGAATGCTAAAATGCTACTAAAGGCACAAATGTAATGAACATAAAAACATATCATGTACAGTTGGACAGTAAGATCCATCCTTCAGAAGGTATTACAATAAAACTAATATCCTTTTTCTTTCTGAAACTAGTAAGCTAATTCCTAATAGTCTGTAGAAAATAGAGACAAGCAAGTTGTGTCTCCTGGTCAGTGCAATGCAACAGGTACGGCCCTGGACTCTCCACGCCCTGCTGCCTTTGCCTGATACATCACATCCCCTCAATCTATAGGCCCTAAGTGAACTCCTCACAAAAGAAGGAAGGAAGGAAGGAAGGAAAGAAGGAAGGAAGGAAGGAAGGAGGGAGGGAGGGAGGGAGGGAAAGGGAGGGAGGGAGGGAGGGAGGAGGGCAAAAAAACAAACAAAGAATTCAAGAAGAAAGAAAGGGAAGGTGTGGTGGTTTGAATGAAATGTCCCCCATAGGCTTAAGTATTCAAGAATCATTTTGTCCCCAGTTGGTGGCACTGTTCGTGGAGGTCTTAGAAGTGTGGCCATGCTGGAAGAAGTATGTTATTGGGGCAGGCTTGGTGAGTTATTACAAGCCTTGTGGTCTCCAGTCTCTCTCTCTCTCTCTCTCTCTCTTGACGGTGCTGACGGTGCTCATTGCAAGATGTGAACCTCGGCTTTCTGCTCCAGCCCCGGCCACCATGCCTCCCGCCACAATGGACTCTGATTCCCTGGAACCGTCAATTGTAAGCGCAAATAAACTCTTCCTTTTTTTTTTTAAACATTTTTTATTTTTTTTATTTTTGTATGTGTATGAATGTACTGTCTGCATGTAGGTTTGTGCACCCGTGTCGTGCAATGCCACGGAGGTCAGAAGAGGGTCTCGGATTCCCCTGGAACTGGAGTTCTCCTGGAATTGGAGTTACAGACAGTTCTTAGCCTCCATGTGGGTGCTGGGGATCGAACCTGGGTCCTCTGCAAGAGCAGTTGGTGCTCTTAACCACTAGGCTATCTCTAAACTCTTCCTTTTATAAGTTCCCTTGCTCATGGTGGTTTTATCACAGCAACAGAAAAGTGACTAATACAGAAGGAGAGAGGATAACAAGAAAAAACTTAAAAAATGAAGGTTAGGTGTGCACAGTATGGGAGTGGACCACACAGGAACAGGGAATATCACCTACCTCTAGATACTTGACATCTGTACAAAAACTCAGTAATTTAAAAACTGCTTTTTGGATAGACTATGGAACAAAATAGAAGTTCAGAGATATGAGGTAATTTACCATATTTTATACAAAGTTGGACTTTTCTATAATCCACCAATTACTAGAAAGAACTATTTGGAAAAAGTAAAATCTGATCCACCTTTCATACTATTTATCAGAATAAACTCCAAATGGCAAAACCAAAACCAAAACCAAAACAACCAACCACACAATCATAAACAAAGTGTTAAGAAAACTTAATTTCTCTCCTGCTGTACCTTCACATGGAAGCCCACCCCTCATGCCCTGGAGCCTGTGGGTGTCACCTTACACAGCAAAAGGGACTTTAAAGACCAGATCAAATTTAGAATTTTGAGATGGAGGCATAACTGGGTAGGCAAAATATAATCACAAGGGTCTCTGCTTGTCTGAGGCAGGCTCTCATGTAGCCCAAGTATATTCAATACACTATATAGCCAAGATGACTTTGAACTCCTAATCTTTTTTTTTTTTTTTGGTCTTTTTCGAGACAGGGTCTCCCTGTAGCCCCAACTGTCCTGGAACTCACTCTGTAGACCAGGCTGGCCTTGAACTCACAAAGATCCGCCTGCCTCTGCCTCCCAAGTACTAGGATTAAAGGCATGCACCACCAGGCCCGGCTGAACTCCTAATCTTCTGCCTCCACTTTCTGAGTGAATTACTTGTATGCGCCTCCATACACGCTGTTTTATATGTCTTGATTAGAGTCATAAAAAGGCAACAATAACCGAAGGAGCTTGGTACATGTTAGCCTACTGGATTTGAAGATGGAGGATGGCACTATAAGCCAAGGAATAAAGGTTAAAAATTAGAAAAGGCAAGGAAACAGATGTTCTCCAAGACTCTCCAGAAAAAAATACGTTTCTGTCATCTTGATTTTGTGGTTTCCATTAAACTGAAAAAGCCCACTTCCTCAAGCTTTGTTCTTAGCCTGGGTAAGGCTATGAACAAATAGGTCTCTGTTCTAATTTGGTTTCTGTTGGTGTGATAAACACTATGACCAAAAGCAACCTGTGGAGAAAAGGGTTTATTTCATCTTACAGGTTATAGTCCATCATGGAGGGAAGCTAAAGCAGGAACTTGAGCAGAGACCATGGAGGAACACTGCTTTCTGGTTTGCTTTTCCTGACCCATTTGGCTACCTTTCCCATATAGCTCAGCCACATTTGCTCAGAGATGGCACAGCCCACAGTCGGCTAGGCCCTCCCACAGCAACCAGCAACCAAGAAAATGCCTCACTGACACAGCCCCAGGCCACACATATAAACATATATACACATATATACAATACATATAAATATACATTTTTTAGACAGGGCATCTATTAACTACCGATCTATCAATCATCTATCTATCTATCTATCTATCTATCTATCATCTATCTATCTATCTATCTATCTATCTATCTATCTATCTATCTATCTATGTATCATCTATCCATCTATCTAATCTCCAGGGTCTTCCTGTAGCCCCCAGACAACCTAGAACTTGCTATGTATACCAGGCTGGCCTTGATCTCACCAAAATCCACCTGGTTCTGCCTCCTGAGTCCTAGAATGAAATGGGCACACCACCATGCCTGGCATGTAATTATTATTATTTTTTGGGGGGTCTTTTTGAGACAGGGTCTCCCTGTAGCCCCAGCTGTCCTGAAACTCACTCTGTAGACCAGGCTGGCCTTGAACTCACAAAGATCCACCCTCTGCCTCCCGAGTGCTAGGATTAAAGGCATGCGCCACCATGCCCGGTTTCATTTTTAATTTTAAAAGTTAATGGGGTACAGAGTGAATTCCAGGACAGCTGGGGCTACAGGGAGACCCTGTCTCCAAAAAACCAAAAATAAATACATAAATAAAAAGTTAATGGGGCTGGAGAGGTGGCTCAAAGGTTAATACTGGCTGCTCTTACAGAGGGCTCAAGTTCAGTTTGAAGCACCCATATGGGGCAGCTCACAATGGCCTGTAATCCCAGTGCCAGGGGATCTGACACCCTCTTCTGGCCTTTTCAAGCATCTGCACACATGTGACAAATACATACAGATACTGATACATATATATAAGTAAAAATAAAACTTACCTAGTACTCAGGAGGCTGAGGCAGGTGGATCTCAGTGAGTTCAAGGCCAGCCTAGTCTACATATTGGGTTCCAGGCCAGCTAGGGCTATAGGCCAACCCTGTCTCAAAAGACCAAAAATAGCTGGGCATGGTGGCACATACCTTAAATCCCAGCAGTGGGGAGGTAGAGGCAGGCAGATATCTGTGAGTTCAAGGCCAGTTCAAGGCCTGCCTGGTCTACATAGAGTGTTCCAGGACAGCTGGGGCTGCAGGAAGACCCTGTCTCCAAAAGACCAAACAAAGCAAAACAAAAGAAAAAACAAACAAAAAAGACAATAAAAAAAAGCTAATGGGTATAACTCAGTAAAAATAGAACTACTGATACTGTGCCAGGCATGAAGTTCAAAACCTATGCTAAGTGAAAGAAGCCTATAAAGTAGATCACATACTTTGTATTGAATGGAGGTTAGTGATTGCCTGAGGCAATGGGAATTGTAAATGGGATATAGACAAGTTTGAAGAACCATACCTGGGTTTATGTGAAAATCTCCTAAAATGTATTTATGATGATGGTTATATTACTTACTTAATAGTCTCAAGAATTACCTAATTTTATGCTGGAAGTGGGTAAATTTTACATGTAAACTTAATAAAGTTTATTTAAACATATCTTAATAAAGTTGTTAAAAGAAAAACAGTGAATATGAATAATATTTTACATTTCTTATTCTCAAATGCTCAAATTAACATTTTTAAAAATTTATGAATTGGGACTGGAGAGATGGCTCAGTAATTAAAAGCACTGACTACTCTTGAAGAGGACCTGGATTTGGCTCCCAGAACCCACATGTAGGCTTATAAACATCTGTAACTCCAGTTCTAGGGGAGATGATGCTGCCTTTTGGCCTCTGAGAGTACCAGGTACACATGTAGTATACACACATATATGTAGGAAAACATTCATACACATAAACAAACAAAAAAATATGACTCGGGGGCTAGAGAGATGGCTCAGTGATTAAGAGCACTGGTTGTTCTTGCAGAAGATCTGGGTTCAAACCCCAGCACCAATATGACAGTTAACAAGCATCCATAGTTCTAATTCCAGGGGAACCGATGATGCCCTCTTCTGTCCTCCAGGGCACTGCACAACATGGGTGCATTTACATACATGTACTCAATACAATATACACATAAAATAGAAATAAAGCAAAAATAAATACTTTCTGTTAACTTTCAGTTGTTTGTGTACCATCCTCCTTTATATATCCTAGGTCTCTATTATACAGAGAATATTTACATATTCTCTAGGCAACTTACACATGAAGATTAATAAACAGTTTGTCCTCAAGAAGTCACATTCTAGGTACAAAAGAATAAAGATAGATACACAGAGATAGATGTAGGTTTCAGGGGCTGGAGAGATGGCTCAGTGGTTAAGAGCATTTGTTGATACTGCAGAGGACCTGGGTTAGTTCCCAGTACCCGAATGTCAGTTGTGTACATACACACAGACAAAACACTCATACACATAAAAAATAAAATATTAGGATATAGTTTTCGAAATATATGTTCCACTTTAGAATAATAATTGGAGGACTTGAAATGATCAAAGATTTGGTTTTGTTAACTATATATTCTTATTGAGATTTATACATTATTATTCATCTCTTTTACTTTTTTTTTTTTTTATTTTTAGCAGCCATGTGGGTGCTGGGAATTGAACCCAGGTCCTCTGCAAGAGCAGTCGGCGCTCTTAACCGCTGAGCCATCTCTCCAGCCCTTTTTTTTTGAGACAGGGTCTCCCTTTAGTCCCAGCTGGCCTGGAGCTCACTCTGTAGACCAGGCTGGCCTTGAACTCACAGAGATCCATCTGCTTCTGCCTCCCAAGTGCTGGGATAAAAGCCGTGCGCCACTATGCCCAGCTCATCTCTTTTACATTTTAAATTATTTAATGAAGATATGATTGCTGAAAAAGATTATTTAGATAACCAAGAAACAATTAATTTATGGTCTCCTGAAGTATACTATAATAACTTAATTGGACCATAAGCTAATAACTCTGTTCCTAAGTTAATCAGAAATGTTATTTCCTGAACATTAAAATATTATGATAACTACATCCAAAGTAGTGTCTTTAGATATCAGACATATAGACTACATGCGAAGTGGCTAAATATGGTCAGAATAAATGAGATTTATATCAAGTTACATATGTTTAGGTTTATATCAAGTTACATATGTTTAGGTTTAAAAGATTTTTTTACTTAGCTGGGTATGGTGGCGCATGCCTTTAATCCTAGCACTCGGGAGGCAGAGCCAGGAAGATCTCTGTGAGTTCAAGGACAGCCTGGTCCACATAGTTCCAGGACAGCTGGAGCTACAAGGAAACCCTGTCTCAAAAAAGAAAAAAAAAAAAAAAAAGATTTTTTTACTTATTCTTTGAGAAATTCATGCATACTTTATTTATTTATTTATTTATTTATTTATTTATTTATTTAGTCTTTTTGAGACAGGGTCTCCCTGTAGCTCCCGCTGTCCTAGAACTCACTATGCCTTTGCCTCCTGAGAGCTGGGATTAAAGGTGTCACCCACCACACCTGGCACTTCCACATGGGATATAGCTGGGTGCCACCACACCCAGCTTAAGAGAGTTTTCTTTTTTTCCATGTGTTACTGGGGTTGAACCATGGTCTCCACCATGCCAGTTAAGCATACTACCACTTGGCTATATCACTAGCCCCCCCCCCTTTTTTTTTAATGGGCTGGAGAGATGGCTCAGCAGTTAAGAGCACTCACTGGCTGCTTCTGCAGAAGACCCAGGCTTGAAACCCAGCATCCCTATGGTGGCTAACAACTGTGTATAACTCCAGTTCCATGGGATCTGATGCCCTCTTCTGTCCTCTGTGGGCACTGCACAACATGGGTGCACTTATATACATGCAGGCAATTCATTTATACATATAAAAGTTTGAAAAACACGACACGGGTGCACAAACTTGCATGCAGACAGTACATTCATACGCATACAGAAATAAATAAAAAAAAAATTAAAAAAAAAGTTTGAAAAACAGGGCTGGAAAGATGGCTCAGTGGTTAAGAGCACCGATTGCTCTTACAGGGGACCCAGGTTCGATTCCCAGCACCCACATGGTGGCTAAGAACCATCTTTAACTCCAGTTCCAGGGAAATCCGACGCCCTCTTCTGACCTCTGGAGCATTGCTCAACACCGGTGCACCAACCTACATGCAGATAGTACACTCATACACATAAAAAATAATAAACTGGGGCTGGAGAAATGGCCTAGCGGTTAAGAGGGCCGACAGTACATTCATACACATACAAAAATAAATTTAAAAATTATATAAAAATAATAAAATAAATAAAAAAAATTTTTTTAAGTTTGAAAAACAAATTTTAGGGGCTGGAGAGATGGCTCAGGAGCACTGGCTGCTCTTGCAGAGGATCCAGGTTCAAGTCCCAGCACCCACATGGAGGCTAACAACTGTCTGTAACTCCAGTTCCAGGAGATCAATGCCCTTTTCTGACCTGCAATCTCTCTGGGTGTAGTGACGCACGCCTTTATTCCCAGTACTCGGGAGGCAGAGGCAGGCAGATCTCTGTGAGTTCAAGGCCAGCCTGGTCTACAGAGTCCAGGACAGCTGGGACTAAAAGGGAGAACCTGTCTCAAAATACAAACAAAAAAGCATATTTCCTTGATGTCTATTTGATTTTTCCATCACTGAAATTATTCCAGTGCACTGATTCCCTAAGATGAGTAGCTCCTAGAGGAAGCTTATACACTTCAACGCTAACCAACTACTAAAACACTTTAGGGAGAATTTCCATAAAATGGTGTATTACTTATCTAATTAGTTATCTATTGCTACATAACAAATTATCCCCAAATGTGTTACCTAACACAGTATACATTTATTATTTCACAGTTTCTGAGGGTCATGAGGTAGCAGTCAAGCCACTGGTTAGGGCTACCATCATATAAAGAGGCCAGAGAATTTGCTCTGTGTATTGGCCCAAATCGGCAACATCTCCTGAAAGCTCATGTGCTAGAAGTTTTGTTGTCAGTGAATGAGGCATTTAGGCTGTGATCATGTGGTGAGGGCTCTTACTCATCAGTGGATTAATTCATTAACGGATTCATATGATGGTGCTATTGGGAAGGGATAAACTAGATCTGGAAGAAGTAGGATATGGGGAAGGTACTTGTACATTTGAAAGGTCTATCTTTGTCATATGCTCTTTTGTTTTCTTTCTTTGAGACAGGGTCTCACTATATAGCCCTGGCTGGTCTGGAACTCACTGAGATCTGCCTGCCTCTCCCTCCCAAGTGCTAGGCTTAAAGGCTTGTGTCACCACACCCAACCCATCTCTTGCTATTCTGCCTCAGCATGGGACCACTGCCCTGGAGTCAACAAACCATGAACTGAAACCTGTGACATTATAAGCTAATCTAAATATTCCCTCTTGACTTTCTCAGGTATTTGACCACAGTGACAAAAACAAACACATGCTCCAAAGCCATCTCTAGCCAATTTCTGGCAATAGGCTTTAGTTTCTTACAACATGGGCCACTCTGTAGGGCTGCTCATGATATCACAATTGGCTTTCCAGAACAAGTGGCCCAAGAGTAAGAGCAAGGTCAAGAAGGAAAGCTTGGGTCTGGAGAGATGGCCTAGTGGTTAAGAGCACCGACTGCTCTTACAGAGGACCGGGGTTCGATCCCCAGCACTCACATGGCGCTGAGAACCATCTTTAACTCCAGTTTCAGGGGAATCCGACGCCCTCTTCTGGCCTCCTCAGCATTGCATGACGTGGGTGCACAGACCTACATGCAGACAGTACACTCACACACATAAAAAATAAATAAATAAAAAGGAAACCTTCATAATTTTTTATATCCTAATCTTGGAAATGACATACAGTTCTATCTGCTGTGCTCTATTGGCTAACAGATCAATCCTAGTGCAATGTAGGAAAGTATAACCCAGGGAATTTGAGGAAGAGGGCTCACTTCCTCACTTGAGGAAGAGGAGAAGATATTGGAGGCTGGCAACCACAGAAGCTATGACTGGACTTACTGGTTCAACACACCTGAACAGTGTAGTCTCTTAAGATATCCTGCCAAATTATTTTCTAGAAAGGAGCAACTGATTTATATAATGACCAGCCAGAATTAGTAGCCTCCAGAATGTGACAGAATAAATTTATACTATTTACAACAGCCCAAGCTAGCACAAATACCTTCCCTGTATAGCTCGGGGCTTAAATCCATGGTTTTGAGTCTGTCTTTACACTAACCAAAATTATTGTTTTGGTTGTAAAGTTAGCAGGTTAAAAGTGACACATTAAAACTTGGGAAGTCATTGATTTCACTGATCAGCCAACTGTATTTCTTCCATTAGCACCTTGGCCCATGCAAAAAGACAGCTGAGTTCTGACAACAGGATGAGCAGGTGCAGGGCAAATCCAGGTGCAGCCTCTTTGCCATGGATGATGGAAGAGCAAGGGCATAAATAAGGTACCCTTCTTGACTAATATTATGGATGAATGTCCGTGACTCCTCCAATGTAAATACTGAAGTCATAATCCTGAGCATGGGTGTCTTTGAAGCAAGGATGTAATTAAGGTTATATAAGGTCATAAAGGGATGGCCCTGATCTAGTAAGATTAGCGTCCTTAATTGTTGTTAGGTACCAAAGAAATCCCTACCACTGTCTTTCTTTGCTATGTGAGAACACTGTCAGAAGAAGGCTATATGGAGGCAAGGAAGAGCACCCTCAGTAGAGATTAAACTGGCTGCAACCTTAGATAGTAGCCTCTAGAATGTGATAGAATAAATTTATACTATTTATGACAGCCCAGGCTAACACAAGTGCATTCCCTGTATAGCTTAGTGCTTAAATCAATGCTTTAAAATTTGTTTTGTTTTAATTATTGAATTTTTGTATATTTGATAAAGAACATCTCAATCAATCTTAATCACCTTTATACCCCCTTCTCCATTGGCATCCTCCTCCACCCACAGCCCCCTGCCCCCTGGAATTCATATGCTCTGTCATTTGTGCCAAGGCCCATCATGTCAAGTTAATGTGCCCAGATATTCCTCAGTGTAAGTTCATCCACTGAGGTCTAGGCAGTTCATCCAGATTCCCTCCCTTAAGATCAGCTCTTTCCCATGAAACAGTAATCAACTGTCAATATTTCTTCTGCTGCCCATTTCCCAGTTCCATGCTGGGTTTCTGTCTGCTTGAGTTTGCATGGGTCTTGTGCATGCTGACACCATGGCTGTAGGATCTTATGAACAGGGTTCCAGAAGCTTGTACGACTGTTTCCATATGGTCATGCACCTCCTCCCTGGCTCTAAATTTTTCCGTTCCCTCTTCTGTAATGGTTCCCAAGCCCTGGGTTAGTACATTAATATAGGAGGTCCTATATGAGGACCCACACTTTGCAGACTCCTCAGCTCCATGCTTTGGCCATTTGTGACCTTCTGTGTTGGTGGTCCTTTGTTGCATGAGGGAGCTTCATTAGTGAGAGTTGAAAGATTCAATAGTGTTGTCTTTACCACTTGTTCTTTTTTTAAAATTTTTTTTTTACCACTTCTTCTACCCTGTGCCAGCCTTACGTGTGGAAGTTTTCATTGTAGATGCGGCATGTTTTACATCTTTTTTATGTTAGGTACAGAAATTTTCATTGTAGATGTGCCACTTTTTACATTTTTTTGTTTAATTTTATTATTTTATGTGTATGAGTAGTTTGCCTGTGTCTGTGTACTACATTGCACCCATGTCATGCAGTACCCATGGGGGCCAGAAGAGGGTGCTGGATCCCAGAATGGGAGTCACAGATGGTTGAGAGCTGCCATGTATATGCTGGGAACTGGATCCAGGTTCTCTACCATAGCAGCCAGTGCTCTTAACTACTGAGCCATCTCTTTGGACTCTTGTTTTTGTGAGACAAGGTTTTACAATCATGGCTGGCCTGAAACTTGCAGTGATCTTCTTGTTTTGCCTCCTGAGTGTTGGAAGTACAGACATATTCTTTCTCTATCTATCTATCATCTATCTATCACCTATCTATCTTTGGTCTTTTTGAGGCAGGGTCTATCTATCTATCTATCTATCTATCTATCTATCTATCTATCAATCATCTATCTATCTTTGGTCTTTTTGAGACAGGGTCTCCCTGTAGCCCCAGCTGGCCTACAACTCACTATGTAGAGCAGGCTGGCCTTGAACTCACTGAGATCTGCCTGTCTCTGCCTCCAAAGTGCCGGGATGACAGGTGTGTGCCACCATGCCTGACTCTATTTTTTTTTTAACTGACTGTCTTGCTGTATGGCTCAGGCTGGTCTTAAACTCATTATGTAGCTGAGACTGTGTATTTTTGATTCCTCTGCTTCAGTCTCCAAATGCTGGGATTATAAGCATATGTCATTATGCTTGGCTTTAAAATTTTCTTTTAACTCAAGTGTCAGGGGATCTGATGTTCTCTGTGGCCTTCATGGGCATCAGAGGCATGTGGTGTACCTACATATATGTAGGCAAAACACTCATATACATACCAGTGAGTACCATTCATTGTTTTCTACTCTTTTAAAATTATTTCTTTTATTTATAACTTTTATGTGTGTGAATGTTTTGTCTGCATGTATTTAAGTGCACTGAGTATGGAATGCCCGTGGCGGTCAGAAGAGGGTGTCAGATCCACTGGAACTGGAGTTATGGACAGTTGTGAACTGCCTTGTGGGTACTGGAGACTGAACCAGGGTCCATATTAACTGCTGAGCCATCTCTCCAGCCCTTTTATTTTAATTTTTAAAGATTTATTTATTGATCCAGGCGTGATGGCACACGCCTTTGATCCTAGCACTTGGAAGGCAGAGGCAGGCAGATCTCTGTGAGTTCAAGGCCAGCCTGGTCTACAGAGTGAGTTCCAGGACAGCTGGGGCTACAGGGAGACCCTGTCTCAAAAAAAGACCAAAAAAAATAATAATAATAATAATCACAATGTCTAGCACCTAATCAACAATGACCAAAAAGAAAAAAAAAAAAAGCAGGAAAATATAAATCATGATAAGGAGAAAAATCAGTCTGTTAAAAGCAATTCCACAATAATACAGAGAAATTAAAAGCTTGCATAATCATATTCCACATGGTCAAGAAGCTAGAAGGAAGAAATACTGAACATATTAATAGAAATAAAGATAGCACTAGCACTTGGGAGGTGTAGGCCAGAGGCCTGCAGGTTTAAGGTCAGCCTGGGCCACATATATGAGACACTGTCTCAAAGTAACAACAGAAGGGAGGAAAAAAAAAGGAAGGAAGGAAGGAAGCAAAAATATACAGATTGGTGAATTTGAATGCTTATCAATAAAAGGATACAAAATAGAAATGAAAGGATCAAATCATTAAGATAATTCAAGAATCAATGATGCTAACAGTTAATGTTGTCTATTAGTAGAGCTTTCAAATACACAAAGGAAAATCTATAAGGAAGAGGAACAGAAAAAACAACCATTACATATTTTTATTTTTTTTTTTTTAATTTTTATTTATTTTTATATGTGTATGAATGTACTGCCTGCATGCAGGTTTGTGCACCCATGTCGTGCAATGTTGCAGAGGTAGGAAGAGGGTGTCGGATTCCCCTGGAACTGGAGTTCTCCTGGAATTGGAGTTACAGACGGTTCTTAGCTGCCATGTGGGTGCTGGGGGTTGAACCCGGGTCCTCTGCAAGAGCAGTAGGTGCTCTTAACCGCTAGGCTATCTCTCCAGCCCCTTATTTACTTATTTAGTTCAGACAGTGTGCCATATAATTCAGACTGGCCTTGAACTACTGATCCTTCTGTCTCTATCTCTAAGTGCTGGGTGGGATTATAGGCATATGTCACCATTAGCTGGTGCTAATATTCACTAATACCTTTCAGTAATTGACAAAACAAGCAAAATGAAAATAATAATAGATATTGAAGACTTAAATGACACTATTCACCAAGCTGCCTCTGTTGACATTTAACTCCAAAATTAATTTTTTTATGTGTATGATTTACTTATGTGCTGGATAGCTTTAGTGTCAATTTGACACACCTGGGTTGAGGGAGCCTCAATTGGGGAACTGGCTCCATTGGATTGGCCTGTGGCTACATCTGTGGAGTACTGTCTTCATGGTCAAGCAGTGTGGGAGGGCCCAGCCCACAATGAGTAGTGCCACCCTGGGCAGGTTATTGTGTACTGTATAAGAAGGAGGGCTGGGCATGAGGCAGGGGAGCAAGCCAGTGAACAGCATTCCTCCATGGCCTGTGCTTTAGCTTCTGCCTCCAGGTTCCTGCCCTGAGTTCCTGCCTTGGGCTCCCTAAGTGATGAACTGTGACCCCGGGAGATGTAAGCTGAATAAACCCTTTCCTCCCCAAGTTGGTGTCAGTCAGAGTGTTTTGTCACAGCAATGGAAGACAAACTAGGACAACCTACATGTATGTATATGTACCACATGCATACCTGGTCTCCACAGAGGGCATCAGATTCCCTGGAACTGGAGTTATAGATGATTGTAAGCCTCCATGTAGGTATTGGGAACAAATTCAGGGCCTCTGCAAGAGCTGCAAGTGCTCCTAACTGCTGAGCCATCTCTCCAGCCCCTGAATATATATCCTTTTGAAGTAAACATGGAACATTTACCCAGATAGATTATATCTGGAACATGAAACAACTTTCAAATTTAAAATACAACTGAATTGTAAAATATGTTCTCTGATGACAATGGCATTATAAATCAATAACAAAAACCACCTGGAAAATACTCCAGACAAATTCCTTTTTTTTTTTTTTTATTGTCTTTTTGAGACAGGGTCTCCCTGTATGTAGCTCCAGCTGTCCAGGAACGTGCTATGTAAGTTCAAGGCTGGCCTTGAACTCCCAAGTGCTAGGATTAAAGGCATGCATCACCCTGCCCGGCCCGAAAACAAATTCTTATATAACAAGTCAAGAAAGAAATTAAAAAGAAAATTGCTCCATATGAAAATGAAAGACAACATAATGAAAATATGTGAGATGCCAATAAAGTAGCACATGAGAGAGATTCACCCAATTAAATGTCATTATTGGATTAATGTCACAAATCAGCTTTGAAAACTGAAAAAAAAAAATTCAATTTCCAACTTAACTTCCAGGGAAGAAAGAAGAAAAAATGCAAATCATGAGTATTGGGAATGAAAGGTGACATCATCACAAATTCTATATGTATTAAAATGAGGTGGTTCCTTACCCTCTGAGGTCAATAAGTCCCAGGGGATTTTGTATGGGGGTATCTCTTAAAATGTTCTACAATTGTGAGTCACCAGGCTTCCTGTGCAAGGAGGTCTTCCTTGCACAAGGAGATCCACTAACAGAACCCCAGCCAGTGTCAGTCTATAAGGAGGAAGGTCATCATCATACAGGAAAGTTGCCTTGTGCTCCAAAAGGAAGCTTGGTCTAGTAATACTTGACCTTGTCCTCAGTAGATGGAACTGGTTAAGAATGGCAAGGAGCCAAGTGCCCCCCACCCCGAAAACCTGAGTGCCCCCTAAAGACCAGAACCTCAGCTGACCTTGAGAAAACAAAGTTTGGTTAATCCAGGCTAATTGTGTGGACTTAAACACTCAAAAAGAAAGTATAACCAAAAGATAGTCAATTTATTTCTTTTAAAGCCTGAAAAATTGTGCCTCCAGATATTGGGCTTAAAGCTATATGAAATAGTATTAAACAGGCATAAAACCTTACATCTTGACCTTGATTAACAGGGTCACCTGCAGCCAAAAGACAAGTCCAGTACTGTTTTCAATTAATGCTCAAGAATAAAATTTCCTCTTTCTAGCAACTAAGTGGAAACTCATACCCTGACTATTAAAAAGCCTGAAAAGCAGATCCTGAGTCCAGACATCATGGCCAAATGAACAGAAGGAGAAACCTAATAAATGGACCTTTGAAACCCCTGGTCAAAAAGTTCGAATGGACTTTTAAGTTGGATATTTGAATTCACCCTGCTCTTATCTTACTTCTCCTGGGTCCTGCCTAGATCATGTACCTGACTACTCCAGCCTTCACTTCGCTTTCATAGGCACTAGTAAAGAACTTTCCCCTCCTCCATAGTTATGCTTTTGAGGGTTTTTAGATTGGCCCTCTGAATGGGGGATACGCCAGTTACCACACCCAATGTCCCTTTTCAGCATGGAAGAAGTCAGAGGGGTTGGCATCCAGATTCCCTTCTGGTGACTGGGATGACCCTTTTCAGAGGGTAACATAACTAAACAGGAGCTAGAAATTGGCTAGGCAGTTTTGAGATGAGACCCCCACAAATTAACCAGACTCTCAGCTGAGAACTCAAGGCTTCCTGGACTAGCCAGTAAACACTTATTCTTCTGGTAACCCTGTCCTGAAAGGGTAAGAAAAGAAGAAAGAAAAAGAAAAAAGGGGGGGAAGAGAAAGAAAAAAAGGGAAAAAAAGAATTACAGTTCATTGAGGTAGGCATTGTCTTGATACCCACACCAGACAAAGATTATAATTAATCCCAAATAACAGTAATATTTCTCATTAAACATAGATGTAGATATTAGTAAAATCTTAATATATCAAATTTTATTTTTGGTCTTTTTAAGACAGGGTCTCCCTGTAGGCCCAGCTGGCCTAGAATTCACAGAAATCTGCCTGCCACTGCCTCAGCCTGGGATTAAAGGTGTGCATCACTACGCACGGCAGAAATGAACTATTTATACATGCAATGGATGCATTTCAACTTAGCTTTGCAAAGAAGCCAAAGAGTCCATATTTATGGATCCATGTATATAAAATTCTACAAAACCTAAATTTAGAGTGACAATAGATTGTCTTGAGGATCACAGCAGAAGGTATAGGATGAAGGAATGCAAAGATTATAAGAAAACTATGAGAGATGATAATGTAATTGTCACATTAATTTCTTTGCTCTCCACATATATCAAAACATCAGATTATGCCCTTTAAATATTGTTAATTGTACATTAATAAAGCTATCTAAAAAGAGAAAATCTTTTATTGCACCCAAATCACAGCTACAATTAATTATAATGGAAGCATGCAAAGGAAAATCAGTAAAGGGAAGGAGTCTCACTTGTTGAAGTTTGGATACAAGTGCAACCTTTCAGGAGTTCATCCCAGTAGAGTCACAGGTCCTGGTTAATATTCCAACAACAAAGCGTATGCATGAAGAAATATGGTCAGAGCTCATTGGAGACTTAGTGTTCAGGGTTTTTATTGTGGCTGGACTTATAGGCACCCTTTGCTTGGGCTGGACTATAATTTTAGACTCCCAGAAGAAAAGCAAGTGTTCAGCATAAACCAGGTCAGCTGCAGAGACATTATGGGTACTGTGAATCATTCTTATCAGTCACAGAATGGCGAGAGCACTCCTAAACCCCAAGATCCCACGTGCCAGTCATGGGCCAATGTGACAAGCAGGCTTTTCTAAGGATAGAAAATCCTTTTCTGCAGAGGGATATATTGAAAATATTCATATTTTTTGACGTAAGAATTAGGATTTGTGTGTGGGAGGGAGGGGGGACAACCAGGGATTGAACCCAGGGGCTTGGCACACGCTAGGCAAGCACTTTTCTGTTAAGCTTTGCCCTTAACTCCAGTTTTTTGTTTTGTTTTTTTTGTCTTTTTGAGACAGGGTCTCCCTGTAGCCCCAGCTGTCCTGGAACTCACTCTGTAGACCAGGCTGGCTTTGAACTCACAAAGATCCACCTGCCTCTGCCTCCCAAGTGCTAGGATTAAAGGCGTGCGCCACCACGCCTGGCTAACTCCAGTATTTTTTAAACAGTATGAAATACAGCAAATACACTAGATGTTATTAAGGTATTATTTTAGTTAATACAAATAACATATAAAATTTGTGGAACAGTTTGGTAATTTATAGTATAGCAGTATGAAGAAACATTAAGTAGCCATTAAAATCATACTCTAGCTGGGAGTGGTGGCACATGCCTTTAATCCCAGCACTTGGGAGGCAGAGGCCAGCTTGGTCTACATAGAGAGCACCAGGCCAGCTGGGATTAAGAGAGACTCTGTCTCAAAAAAGACCTCCCCCCAAAAAAGAATATTTTCCTCTAGTCTCTTTATGAGTGTTTTCCATTCTTTTGAAAATTTTGAGACAGAGTCTCATTATATAACTCTGGCTGGCCTAGAACTCACTATGTAGATAGGACTGCCCTTGAATTTGCATCAATTCTTCTGCTTCTGCCTCCTGAGTACTGGGATTACAGGCCTGTGTCACCATAGGTAGCTATATTTCATCTGTCTGTCTGTCTGTCTTTTTGAGATAGGGTCTCCCTGTAGCCCTAGTTGGCCTGGAACTTGTTCTGTAGACCAGGCTGGCCTTGAACTCCCAGAAATCTGCCTGCCTCTGCCTCCCAAATGCTGGGATTAAAGGCGTGATCCACCATGCCAGGTTCTCTCTTTTTTAAATAAATCTTGGCAATTTTCATACAGTATAAATTGAAGGTATTTAGATCTCATCCCAATCCCTATCTCTCTTCATTGCCCCCCCAACTTTATGTGTGTATATGTGTGTGTATGTGTGTGTACGTACGTACGTATGTATGTATGTATGTATGTATGTATGTATGTATGTATAAAGCCCATAGAGTGTAATTTGTGTCTCCAAATGTCCTTCGGTGTAGGTCTATCCAGTGGAGCCTAGTTAACCCACTAAGGGTCCCATGCTTGAACAAGACTGTCTCTGCCCCTCCCAGCAGCCATCATTTGACACAATTGCCTTAGGTGGGGTTGAAGCTTCTTACCCACGTCTTCATGTCTATGCTGGTTTTTTTCTGGTCTGAGCTTGCATGTGACTTGTACATGTTGTTACTGTTGCTATGAGTTCATATGAGTAACTGAGCAGCTGTCTGGAACTGTTTCCTTGTGGTCATCCACCTCCTCTGGCTCTTACAATCTTTCTGCCCCTTCTTCCACATTGATCTCTGAGCCTTGGGGGCAGAAGTTTGATATAGGTGTCCTATTCAGAGATAAACCCTCTGCAGAGGTGGCTGTATATTCAATTCTTACTTAATGAGCATATACTTGCTTTATTAATCAGAATATATGTTACAAAATAATAATTAAGGTAACTCTGTTAAAAGTTTATATATTTTCATTTGTAGATCCAAAGTCAATGTTAAAATATGTTTAGCATGTACAATGAGAACATGAATAGAATGTTTGCAAGAACTTACACTGGAGAACACCTGGCTAGCATGTATGAGGCCGTGATTCTATCCCAGCACTGACCCTCCCAGGGGGGCAGAAAGGTATTCTGACAGTATGTTATCTACAGTCTTTAAACAACAGTACTAGTCTTGGCATTAACCTTAAACCAAGATCAAGAATATTTGAGGTTCCCTTCACAATAGTTTATTTACTGTCCTTTAAGTACAGGAGTTGTTTGCTACTTACTTTCTGATCTATACAGTTTCCATTCCACCACTGGTATATAAGATAATGCTAAAAGAACTTCACTGAAGCCGGGCATAGTGGCGCGTGCCTTTAATCCCAGCACTTGGGAGGCAGAGGCAGGCGGATCTCTGTGAGTTCAAAGCCAGCCTGGTCTACATAGCAAGGTCCAGGCCAGCTGGGACTAAAGGGAGACCCTGTCTCAAAAGACTAAAAAAAAAAAGCAGCTTGCTTTTTAAATTGTATATAGTTGGGAGTTTTGGAGAAATTTTATTCCTTGTCAGGTGTGGTGGCACATGCCTTTAATCCCAGTACTCAGCAGGCAGATCTCTGAGTTCAAGGCCAGCCTGGTTACATAGTGAGCTCCAGGCCAGCTGGGACTAAAGGGAGACCCTGTCTCAAAAGACTCAAAAAAAAAAAGCAGCTTGCTTTTTAAATCATGTATAGTTGGGAGTTTTGGAGAAATTTTATTCCTTGCACTAGATGCCAGGTGTGGTGGCACACACCTTTAATCCCAGCACTCAGGAGGCAAAGGAAGGCAGATCTCTGTGAGTTCAAGGCCAGCCTGGTCTACATAGTGAGCTCCAGGCCAGCTGGGACTAAAGGGAGACTCTGTCTCAAAAAAACAAAAACAAAACAAAACAAAAAAGAACTGGATATTCTGTGTGTGTGTGTTTATGTTTACATGCATGCTTATGTGAACAATGAAGCAACATGGAGAATGCAATACCACCCCCCCCCATTTTGGTAACCATTAGAATGGCAAATGAACGCTTAAAATGCAATTTTTCTACTTGTTTATTTCTTCAATTAGATAATATAGAAGAAAGATATTTTCTTGTAAAGATTTTTTTTTAAGCCCAATGGTTGATTTTTATTGTAAGGAAGAAATAGTTCACAAGCCACAAATGCAAAAATAAAAATATTTTTTCAGTGGATAGAACAAAGAATGAATTTCCTAAAGTAGTTTGCATGTTTCTGTGATCAATCCATTCAATATTAGTAATTAAATCATAAATTCTCATTGCTTTAAGGAGAAATAAATACATATGAGCTTCTTTTGGAGGTGATTTTTAAAACATCCAGTTCCAATTCCCATTTGTTTTAATGCACATTCCCTAGTCACATAGACAGATATGACTCCATAGAAAGCCACTTTCCTACTACCAGGTTCTCCTTTGCTGCATTAAATTGTCATATAGAAAACAGACCACTATTGTATCCTCTTACCCCTAGAGAGATGAAATGATTTGCAGCTTAGTTGAAATCACTGTTCTTTTGTGTACTGAACCGGCTCAAGGCTGTGGAGGTTGTGCAACAGAGAGCCACAGAATGGGCCTCACTTCTCATATGACCTCCACTTGTGGCTCCTTCTCAGTAATAGCAGAATATGCAGACCTGGAAGGCACTGCACTCTGTCTCTGAAGTGGTCCCTGGGCCACATTAGGAAAACTAATTCACTGCAGTGGCAAGCATACTCAGGATGGGGGAGAAGGGGTACAGAATTTTTCTGGTTAGGAAGGGAAATGTGGTTAATATAAATGGGACCTGGGGTATAAATGAAGGCAGCAAGAAGTATTCCCACAGCTGTGGTTCAACTATGCATTTTGTTTTCATTATTTTTAAAACAGTTTAGCTATATTCTGAAATCTATCTTTAAATACAAAAAAAGACTTAAGTGATTTAAACGGCTTTGCTTGGGGAGGTGGTGGGGGACTAGGTCAGATAAACAAAGTATTGCTACATATTCTTTTGAGTCAAATTTATTAGCTAATGAGAAAGTCAGTAAATGGTATTTATTAAGTGGCTGTTTCATTATAGTCAACAACCCTCCAACCTCTGTTTCTTCTACTCTCTCTTTTTTTTTAATTTATTTTTTATGTGTACGAATGTACTGTCTGCATGTAGGTTTGTGCACCCTTGTCCTGCAGTGCCGCAGAGGTCAGAAGAGGGTGTCGGATTCCTTTGGAACTGGAGTTAAAGACGGTTCTCAGCCACCATGTGGGTGCTGGGGATCGAACCCGGGTCCTCTGCAAGAGCAGTTGGTGCTCTTAATTGCTAGGCTATCTCTCCAGTCCCCTCTACTCTCTTTCTTAGGAAGAAACAGATAATATATTTTTTAAATTACATGGGACTTGGAATTTAAAAAATAACTTGGGTTCAAATCTAACAGATATGTATTAATGAAGATGGTTTAGCTATTAATCTTTCCTGCTATCTGCCACCTCTAAAATTTCAGGCTTTTGATTTCCTATAAAATAAGAATACCCAACATAGATGTTTGAAATGTGTAGAGATTCATAGCATTCAGGAAGCAGAGGCAGGGAAATCTCTGTGAGTTCAAGGCCAGCTTGGTCTACATAGCTAGTGTCAAGTTGGCTGGGGCTACAGGGAAACCCAGTCTCAAAAAGACGAGAGAAAGAAAGAGAAAGAAAGAGAAAGAAAGAAAGAGAAAGAAAGAAAGAGAGAAAGAGAAAGAGAGAAAGAGAGAAAGAGAGATGGGGGAAAGAAAAGAAAAGAAAAGAAAAGAAAAGAAAAGAAAAGAAAAGAAAAGAAAAGAAAAGAAAAGAAAAGAAAAGGAAAGAAAAGAAACATGTAGCAATTCATACCTATAATCCTAGGGCCTGGAGGAGAAGGCTGAAGCAGAAGGACTGAAGGATTACAAGATGGATATGCATGCTTGATTTTGTTTTTTGAGACAGGGTCTCACTCTGTATATTAGGCCCAAATCTCACTATGTAGCCCAGGTTGGCTTTGAACTCAAGGCAGCCTGTTGAGGATAGCTTTTGTCTCAACAAACAAATGCTCCCCAAACAAATGAACAGATATTAGTAATTTACTACTATTTTATATGAGATTATATTGAATAGCTAAGAAATATTCCAGATGAAAACAAAGCTTCAAGTACATAAATATGTCACAATAAAAACCATTTGGTGAGACCTCAGGAATGGCTGATGGAGGCGACTAAATCAGTGATCATTAAGATAGAGTGGTGGTAGAATATGAGGCAATGATCTTAGGGTTTTAAGTTCAAATTCCAGATAATGTGCTGTGTAACCCTGAGAAAATCATTTATTTTTTCTAAACCCCAGTTTTTATATCTCTAAAATGAGAATAGAATTAGTCTGTCTGTCTGTCTGTTTCTCTCTCTCAACTTTTGTGAAGATGGAATGAAGAAACAAGCCAGTCCTTTACCATAGTGTTACTTGCTTAGCCATCATCATCTTTATATTATGTAAAAGAACTAGACCAGAAATCACCCTTTTGTCATTTGGTATTAACTCTCAGTCATAGCAGAGAACTACCCTTGTCTTTGAAAAATCTTGCAAACAGGGTTCACTGAGGCCCTGCAGTCCTACGTCTTGTGAGGTCCCCACACACCAACATCCTGCTTAGGTGAGGTTAGATGTGTGTGCCTCTTGGGGACTGTGGTTTCATGAACCAAATGTCAGCAGATGTTCAAGGTACAGTTCTTCATATTTTACTAACCACTGTCTGAACATTCCAGGGTCCCTAGGTTATACTGCAGATTTAAAACATTTTATCTAAGTTGCTCATGCCCTATGCCTCACTTCTAGTAAAATTTGCCTTTCTTCTTTCAAATGGAAGTGTTAATACTTAGGATGTGCATAATGCACATTTTTTCTAATTTGGAGTGAACGAAATACAGGAGTTAGGTAAGTTAGAATAATGAACATAGAGAGAGGAGTCCCTTGTCACAGTAGACACCATGGTAAATGGTGGTGCTCAATGAAGCACTTCCTTCACATCTAATCTCCTACTGAAATGAAATAACTGCATTTTAAGGAAATAAAACCCAACCTTTTTTGAGATGACCTGTTAAATGAGTCAAAAAGTCTTAATTCTAGACCTATAAAATTAATCAAAATAATCAAGCTGTACAACTGACCTCGTTTTTATCACAGAAAATCCAATAATGCAGTAAATCCTGGCCCTTGGCTATAAGACATTTCTTTCCCGACAGCCATGCTCTTGAGTTCATCGTTCACTCTTTGGGGACACAAAACTCCCTTTTTCTGGGGCCCAACATAAACTGTCCCTCCTGCCAGTTTCTTTGTGACTGCTACAGCACCTTAGTGTTCTCTGGGCTGCTACAGACTGAACAGTCCAAGATTCCAGCCAGAGGATAGAGGTTGCTTTAGTTGGCTAAATCTCTTATGTACTAACTGTACAGAAGTTAGTACATAAGAGATTTAGCCAACATATCAAATGAAAAAGAAAAAGTCACATGCAGTTTAAACACAAAACAATGAAATTTCCGCTCTTCAATTCTAGTTTTACCACCAGTGTAAAGGTCGAATATTTTACAGTGAGTCTGAAACTTGTTACCTTTCTTGAAGTAGAATTCTCCTGGTATACTCCTTGCACCAAGTCCATAAGAGCACTCGCTAAAAGTTCCACAACCTAAAAAGGAAAGAAAATAATTTTTAAAAAAAAGTAGCTTGCTGGGCGTGGTGGTGCACACCTTTAATCCTAGCACTCAGGAGGCAGAGGCAGGCAGTCAAGGCCAACCTGGTCTACAGAGTGAGTTCCAGGACAGCTGGGGCTACAGGGAGACCTGTCTCAAAAAAGACCAAAAAAAAAAAAAAAAAAGTAGCTCCATNCCCGAGAACCGTCTGAAACTCGCAACCCAGGAGAACTCTCAGTTCCAGGGGAATACCGAGCCCTCTTCTGATTCTCCGCGGATTGCACTACGAGGTGTTGCACGACCTGCACCACAGACAAGTACATTGATACACATACAGAAATAAATAAAATTAAAAAAAAAAAAAAAAAAAAAAAAAAGAACTAGACCAGAAATCACCCTTTTGTCATTTGGTATTAACTCTCAGTCATAGCAGAGAACTACCCTTGTCTTTGAAAAATCTTGCAAACAGGGTTCACTGAGGCCCTGCAGTCCTACGTCTTGTGAGGTTCCCCACACACCAACATCCTGCTTAGGTGAGGTTAGATGTTGTGCCTCTTGGGACTGTGGTTTCATGACCAAATGTCAGCAGATGTTCAAGGTAAAGTTCTTCATATTTTTCTAACCACTGTCTGAACATTCCAGGGTCCCTAGTTATTACTGCAGATTTAAAAACATTTTATCTAAGTTGCTCATGCCCTATGCCTCACTTCTAGTAAAATTTGCCTTTCTTCTTTCAAATGGAAGTGTTAATACTTAGGATGTGCATAATGCACATTTTTTCTAATTTGGAGTGAACGAAATACAGGAGTTAGGTAAGTTAGAATAATGAACATAGAGAGAGGAGTCCCTTGTCACAGTAGACACCATGGTAAATGGTGGTGCTCAATGAAGCACTTCCTTCACATCTAATCTCCTACTGAAATGAAATAACGGCATTTTAAGGAAATAAAAACCAACCTTTTTTTGAGATGACCTGTTAAATGAGTCAAAAAGTCTTAATTCTAGACCTATAAAATTAATCAAAATAATCAAGCTGTACAACTGACCTCGTTTTTATCACAGAAAATCCAATAATGCAGTAAATCCTGGCCCTTGGCTATAAGACATTTCTTTCCCGACAGCCATGCTCTTGAGTTCATCGTTCACTCTTTGGGGACACAAAACTCCCTTTTTCTGGGGCCCAACATAAACTGTCCCTCCTGCCAGTTTCTTTGTGACTGCTACAGCACCTTAGTGTTCTCTGGGCTGCTACAGACTGAACAGTCCAAGATTCCAGCCAGAGGATAGAGGTGCTTTAGTTGGCTAAATCTCTTATGTACTAACTGTACAGAAGTTAGTACATAAGAGATTTAGCCAACATATCAAATGAAAAAGAAAAGTCCACATGCAGTTTAAAACACAAAACAATGAAAATTCCGCTCTTCAATTCTAAGTTTTACCACCAGTGTAAAGTCGAATATTTTACATGGAGTCTGAAACTTTTACCTTTCTCTGAGATAGAATTCTCCTGGTATACTCCTTGCACCAAGTCCATAAGAGCACTCGCTAAAAGTTCCACACAAACCTAAAGGAAAAAAAATAATTTTAAAAAAAAGTAGCTGCTGGGCGTGGGTGGTTGTGCAACACCTTTAATCCTAGCACTCAGGAGGCAGAGGCAGGCGATGTCAAGGCAACCTGGTTACAGAGTGAGTTCCAGGAGCTGGGGCTACAGGGAGACCTGTCTCAAAAAAGACCAAAAAAAAAAAAAAAAAAAAGAGTCCATTTTTTTTTTTTTTTTAAATCTCAGAATACTGGCAGAGGCTCCAGAAGGAATGCGAGGATTTGTGCTTGACAGAAAAATCGTGGCAAGATCCTGGCAAATGGAATTGTCCACCTGGATTTTAAAAGCTGTGTTCCATTTTTTTCAGTCATAATTTAAGGAAAGTAAAAAACAAAACAAAAAACCTTATAATCACAGCACTGAACCAATACACACACAAAAAATCCAGTAATAACCATTTTGGGCATAATATAAGCTTAAATTTCTGATAATACATGAAATATTAATCTATTTTACACATGTTTATTTCTATTAAGTGGATAGTTTTTCAGTATTCCCATTCTTAGAGCAATTAGAACACTAATATTCATTACTAGAATACTAATATTCATTACAAAAAGAAGAATAGCAGAAGAATGGTTTATCTTTCAAATGTGTTCATTCTATTGTACTTAACATGCAATGTGAGCCAAGCGTGGTGGCACTTGGGAGGCAGAGGCAGGCAGATATTTGTGAGTTCAAGGCCAGCTTGGTCTACAGAGTGAGTTCCAGGTCAGCTGGGGCTATAGGGAGACCTATTCCGAAAAAGACCAAAAAAAGAAAAAAAAGAAAAACAACAAAAAAAAGAAAAAAAAAAAAACATGCAATGTGGATATTTGGATAGGATTCAGATATACCAAAAAAAAAAAAAAAAACTAAAAATTCTGACAGAACTGCAAATATTGAGTGCATGTTAATAAAATCTATATTATTTTCAAGGCCCAAACACTTAGAACAACAACAACAAACCCCAAAAGCTCTGAATTGTTTCAGAACATAAAATAAACAGAAAACAGAAAATACTTTCTTGGGAACTACAGGACAATTTGCAGTTGTTTATATAAGGAATCTTAATTCGAGGATAAAATAGCACTATAGTTGATAATACTCAATGTAATTCAAATAAATATTCCTCAAAAGCATCTCACCTGCTGCCTACAAGTCTTAACATAGGTATATTTAACATACCACATTATGCAGTTCTTTACCTGATTTCCACTCTTTGCTTCCTCAAATCTAGCTCAGTTCTGACTGAAAGCACTTTGTTTCAGCTTTTAGCATTATTATAGTTGAAGACATTATTAAGCCAAAAGGTATAGACCCAAACATGAAAACACTTCAATCTCAGGTATCCTGTATTTAATAAGCATTTTCTTTTCCTTTCCTTTTATTAACATTTTTTTGAGTCTTTTGGAGACTCAAAAAAGGACAGGATCTCCCTGCAGCCCTAGCTGTCCTGGAATTAACTATATAGACCACGCTGGCCTTGAACTCACAGAGATCCTCTGCCTCCCAAGTGATAGAATTAAAGGGGTGTTCCACCACACTGGCTTAATTAGCATTTTCTTAGGGGAAAGACTTGCTTTACAATTTTATGACAGGAACATTTATTGTATTTACATTCACACTGCATAGCACGGCTGATACGGAAATTTATCGGGTTAAAGGAATATTTTTTTCTAGTCTGCAGATGGGTTAATTTGTAAAGACACATTTAAAATCACACTGTCCTTTAGGTAACTAAATACTTAAAAATATTATAGCAATATGAGCTTCAGAGGAACTGGAAGAAAAATGATCTTAGGTTACCAGATGTGTTGAGTTATTTAAGTGGGGAAGAGAGAAAAATGGATTTTTTTTTTCACTCTGAAGGTATCAGTTAAGCCCAAATCCACAAGAACTGAATATCACCAATAGGTCTATGAAAGAATGTAACAAAATGCACAGCACAGCCGGGCGTGGTGGTGCACATCTTTAGTCCTAGCACTCGGGAGGCAGAGGCAGGCGGATCTTTGTGAGTTCAAGGCCAGCCTGGTCTACAGAGTGAGTTCCAGGACAGTTGGGGCTACAGGGAGACCCTGTCTCGAAAAGACCAAAAAAAACCCCCAAAAAACAAAACAAAACAAAAAAACCCAAAAACAAAATGCACAGCATCAGATTGGATTACAGTTTATATAAGTAACATGCCAAGATCCCCCTGATGGCTGGAGACATAATACAGATCATTCACTAGAAATGTTCTGGTTTGAAACAGTTTGAGCTCTGAGACCAGCACCAGTAATGTGAAGAGGGATTTACAAAGAGATAGTCTAATGTGAAATGTGGAAATGATGGCATGAACTTTTAACAGCAGATCTGGCTCTGCATAACCCTGAAATTCCACACCAGGCAGAAGCAAAAAAAAAAAAACAACCCCCTCTCTTTCTCTCTCTCTCTCTCTCTCTCTCTCTCTCTCTCTCTCTCTCTCTCTCTCTCTCTCTCTCTCTCTCTCTCTCTCTCTCTTTTTTTTTTTTCCAGATTTCCTATAGGAAGAGCCTCTTATCTCTTAATGCAATTAGCAAACATAGGCAGACCTGACTTGGAAGTTCATAATTTTAAAATGAGCTATACTTAAAAGTGGCCATATTCAACATAGCCATGAAATCAAGAAAGGAGAAAGATAGTTAACAAATGTAGGAAGGGATTACGGAAAACAGGAACAGCCTACGAGAGCTGCTTTGGTCTTGAGCTGGTTTTCCCAGTGCACACAGAAATCTCTTTCCATTGCCTGAAATGTTTATTAAAAAAAATTATACCTGGGGCTGGTGGTTAAAAGCATCTACTGCTCTTGCAGAGGACGCAGGTTCAATTCCCAGCACCCACATGGTGGCTAAGAACCCTCTTTAAGCCGGGCGTAGTGATGCACGCCTTTAATCCTAGCACTTGGGAGGCAGAGGCAAGCGGATCTCTCCAGCTGGTCTACAGAGTGAGTTCCAAGCCAGCTGGGGCTATAGGGAGACCCTGTCTCAAAACAACAACAACGGGCTAGAGAGATGGCCTAGCGGTTAAGAGCACCGACTGCTCTTGCAGAGGACCCGGGTTCGATCCCTAGCACCACATGGCAGCTAAGAACCGTCTGTAACTCCAATTCCAGGAGAACTCCAGTTCCAGGGGAATCCGAGACCCTCTTCTGACCTCCGCGGCATTGCACGACACGGGTGTACAAACCTGCATGCAGACAGTACATTCATACACATACAAAAATAAATAAAATTAAAAAACAAACAAACAAACAAACAACAACAACCCCCATACCTGACTGGGCATGGTGGCACATGCCTTTAATTTCAGTACTTGGGAGGCAGAGGCAGGCAAATCTCTGTGAGTTCAAGGCCAGCTTGGTCTACACAGTGAGTTCCAGGCCAGCTGGGGCTACAGGGAGACCCTGTCTCAAAAAGAAACAAAACAGGGGCTGGAGAGATGGCCTAGTGGTTAAGAGCGCTGACTGCTCTTGCAGAGGACCTGGGTTCTATCCCCAGCACCCACATGGCAGCTGAGAACCGTCTGTAACTCCAATTCCAGGAGAACTCCAGTTCCAGGGGAATCCAACACCCTCTTCTGACCTCCAAGGCATTGCATGACACAGGTGCACAAACCTAATGCAGACAGTACATTCACACACATAAATAAATAAAATAAAATAAAAATAGCATAAAAAAAGAGAAACAAAACAATAAAGAATGATGGATTTAAGTATCACCCTCCTTTAAAATTCCAAATATTTCTTTATTTTTATTTTTTAAATTTTATTTATTTTTTATGTATATGAATGTACTGTCTGCATGTAGGTCTGTGCGCCCGTGTCATCCAATGCCTCGGAGGTCAGAAGAGGGTGTCGGATTCTCCTGGAACCAGAGTTAAAGATGGTTCTTAGCTGCCATGTGGGTACTGGGGATCGAACCTGGGTCCTCTGCAAGAGCAGTCAGTGCCCTTAACCACTAGGCCATCTCTCCAGCCCAAAATTGTAAATATTTCTATAAAGAACACAGAGTTATCAGTCATTCCAAATGCTTTAAATTCAATGAGCGATCTGACTTTTTAAAAGTTGCTTGGCTTATTATCCCAGACATTTGCCTGTTTGAATATCTACTATACTTAAGTATAAGAAAGTTCTTGCTTATTAACACTTTTCTCACCACAGCTTTATTTTTTAATATAATTTTTTTATTTATGTGTATGTGCCTTCCTGTCTGGATGTGTACCACAAGTGTCCAGGTACCCAAAGAGGTCATAAGACAGTGTTGTAACTCCCAGAAAAGGAATTATAGACAGCCGTAAGCCACTTGATACAGGTGCTGAGAACTGAACCTTGGTCCTCTGCAAGAGCAATAACTTCTCTTATTCACTGAGCCATCTCTCCAGCTTCAACCTCAGATTCTTGAGGAATGATTTGTAGCTGGGCATGGTGGTACAGCTTTTTAATCCCAGCACTTCAGAGATAGAGATGGGCTAGCCTGTGAGATCATGGCCAGCCTGGTCTACATAGTAAGTTCCAGGCTGGAGGAAGCTTTCTTTTTTTGCCGAACAGGGACCACGCAGCCCTGTTAAGGGGGATGGGAACACAGTGCCTGCCTTGCGGACACTGTGGGGAGCTGACCCCTCAGTGCAGAGGCCAGCTGGCTGCTTCTCATAGCCCAGCCTAAGTGGTAATTCCAATTTAGGCTCTTAGCCTAGACCCATGAGACACGTGTTCCACTCTTGACCGTGACTTCTCACCTGCCCAGAGCCTGGACAGAACTTTCAGGCTGATGGCTGATCGCCTCCCTTCAGCCAATACCCACTCACAATACCAGCTACCCAGATTGGTGGTCCGCAAAGGGAACCTTTTTCTGACCCACTGGCCACTCGAACGAAATGCAGGCCTACCTTAGCCTGTATGCACACAATAATTACTAAAAAATAATGGCCGGGGGTTGGAGAGATAGCCTAGTGGTTAAGAGTGCCAACTGCTATTGCAGAAGACCCGGGTTTGATCCCCAGCACCCACATGGTAGCTGAGAACCGTCTGTAACTCCAATTCCAGGAGAACTCCAGTTCCAGGGGAATCCAACACCCTCTTCTGACCTCTGTGGCATTGCACGACACGGGTGCACAAACCTACATGCAGACAATACATTCATACACATAAATAAGTAAATAAAATTAAAAAAATTTTAAAAATGGCTGGGAATTCCATGATAATGTTACTATGAAATTCAAATTTACTCCTTGCCACAGCTTGCTTTTATAAATCAAATGACGTCAGTTCCCAGGACCAATCATAAGTCCCCCAATTCCACACACTGCACACCTTGCCACCTGCTTGCTCTTCCTTGGGGCTGGGCCAGATCCTCAGCCACATGGTACCCTGAGGCATGCTACATCAGGCCAGTTGGGGCTACAGGGAGACCCTTAGATAAAAAAAGGGGGCTTGAGAGAAGGATCAATAGTTAAACTGCTCTTGCAAATGACCACGGTTTGGTTCCTAGCACCTATATGGCAGCTAACAACTATCCATAATTCTAGTTCCAGGGGAATCTGAAACCCTTTTCTGACCTCTGTGGGCACTGTACAACTTGGGTGCACTTACATATACAAAGGCAATACACTTACACACATAAGTGTATAAGCAGATAAAGATGCTTGCCACCAAACTCATAACTTTAGTTTTTTCCTTTTTTTGGTATTTTTGAGGCAGGGTCTCCCTTTTAGTACCAGCTGTCCTGGAGCTCGCTCTGTAGACCAGGCTGGCCTTGAACTCACAGAGATCCACCCACCTCTACTTCCCGAGTGCTGGGATTAAAGGCGTGCACGTGCCACCACACCCGGCTCATAACTTTAGTTCAATCCCTGGGACCTGCATGGTGGAAGAAGAGAAATGACTCCTGCATGTTGTCCTCTGACCTTTGTGTGTGTGCACGTGCACGCAGGCGTGTGGTGTCTGTCTGTCTGTCATTTAAATGAAAGAAAAAGTTTAAGTGTTAGTGAAGACAATGGCAACCAGAGGAGAATATAGGGCTTAAAAGCCAAACCTTCTGACATTCCTCCTTAGACTCTAGAGAAGAACCTTGAAAAAGATTCAAGGACTTTTGTTCTTCAGGCCCTGGGGCAAGCAAAGGCTTTTTCCCAGAAAAAGCAGTGTCTCAGGACTGTAGAGATGGCTCAGCGGTTAAGAGCACAGACTGCTCTTGCAGAGGACCCAGGTTCAATTCCCAGCACCCACATGGCGGCTCTTTAAGCAAGTGTGGTGGTGCACACCTTTAATCCTAGCACTTGGGAGGCAGAGGCAGGGAGATCTGAGTTCAAGGCCAGCCTGGTCTACAGAGTAAGTTCCAGGCCAGCTGGGGCTATAGGGAGACCCTGTCTCAAAGAAAGAGAGAGAGAGAGAGAGAGAGAGAGAGAGAGAGAGAGAGAGAGAGAGAGAAGTGTCAATATAGCTATTTTAGAAATAAAANTGGAGAGATGGCCTAGTGATTAAGAGCACCGACTGCTCTTGCAGAGGACCTGGGTTCGATCCCCAGCACCCACATGGTGGCTGAGAACCGTCTGTAACTCCAATTCCAGGAGAACTCCAGTTCCAGGGGAATCCGAGACCCTCTTCTGACCTCCGCGGCATTGCACGACACGGGTGCACAAACCTACATGCAGACAGTACATTCATACACATAAAAATAAATAGAAAAAAAAAAGAAAGTTAAAAAAAAAAAAGAATGAAGTATAGTACCAAGAGCCAGAGAACCTTGATTCTGTTTCAGGGCTGACTATAGATTTTTCTAGTGAGATTTGAGGTACATCAATTCAGGGTTCTGATTTTGTTCAAATAGGAGATGGAGGTTCAATAATGATTTGTTATGGTCTCTTCCAGCCCAAAAAGTCTATTAGAAAGGCAAATCTCACTGGGCGTGGTGGTACACGCCTTTAATCCTAGCACTTGGGAGGCAGAGGCAGAGGCAGGCGGATCTTTGTGAGTTCAAGGCCAGCTTGGTCTACAGAGTGAGTTCCAGGACAGCTGGGGCTACAGGGAGACCCTGTCTCAAAAAGACCAAAAAAAAAAGGCAAATCTCAGCATGCATAATTAGGCAAAGCATTAGTGACTTTTGCATTACTGTGGTACCAAAGTGCTTGACAGAAACAACTTAAAGAAAGGATTTATTTGAGCTTATAGTTCCAGAGGGTTTGCCCCATAACTCCTTGAAGCCACGTAGGCATAGAACATCATGGCTGCAAGAGCATGTGGCAAAGGGCAGAATTTATATAACAGCAGTCAGGAAGCAGACAGGAAACAGCCAGGGGCAGGGATAACATACCCTTAAAAGCGGGCCTGGAGAGATGGCTCGGAGGTTAAGAACACTAGTTGCTCTTGCAGAAGACCCAGGTTCGGTCCCCAGAACCCACCTGATGGCTAATAACCACCCCTAACTATAGTTCCAGGGATCCAAAGCCCTCTTCTGACCTCTGAGCATTGCACAACATGGGTGCACTCACATACATGCAGGCAATATACTCATATACATAAAATAAAAATAATAAATATTAGGACCCAACTCAAATGACCTAATTCCCTCTAGCTAGGCCCCCACTTCCCAAAGAGTCCAGAATGTTCCCAAATAGTGCCACCAGATAGAGACCAAGCACCTATGACATGATGCTTGGGAGACATTTCATATTCAAACCATAACAGCATGTAAACTTGAAACAAGTTTTCTGTACAAATTTGGATGGAAAATGTTTGCTTATGTTATTATTATTACATGTATTTTTAAACATCCCTTCTTATGTTTCTTTTTTTTATGTGTATGAGTGTACTATCTGCATGTAGGTTGGTACACCTTTGTTGTGCAATGCCTCGGAGGTCAGAAGAGGGCGTCGGATTCCCCGGAACTGGAGCTAAAGACAGTTCTCAGCTGCCATGTGGGTGCTGGGAGTCAAACCCGGGTCCTCTGCAAGAGCAGTCGGTGCTCTTAACTGCTAGGCCATCTCTCCAGCCCTAGGAGAAACAACGAAACCAAAGGGAAAGACATTTCTGAGTTCTGACCCTTGAAAGGCTCCTATGCTTGGGATAATCATAGGTACTGGATTCAGAATGTTATCAAGCTAAACTTCCAAGGAGCATCAAACAAATTAGGTAACTATATGACTTCCATCTCTACGCAGTAAATACAAAGATTTAGAAGAGGGCTGGAGAGATGGCCTAGCGGTTATGAGCACCAACTGCTCTTGCAGAGGACCCGGATTCGATCCCCAGCACCCACATGGCGGCTAAGAACCGTCTGTAACTCCAGTTCCAGGAGAACTCCAGTTCCAGGGGAATCCGACGCCCTCTTCTGACCTCCGCGGCTTTGCACAACATGGGTGCACAAACCTGCATGCAGACAGTACACTCATACACATAAAAATAAATAGAAAAAAAAAAGAAAGTTAAAAAAAAAAAAGAATGAAGTATAGTACCAAGAGCCAGAGAACCTTGATTCTGTTTCAGGGCTGACTATAGATTTTTCTAGTGAGATTTGAGGTACATCAATTCAGGGTTCTGATTTTGTTCAAATAGGAGATGGAGGTTCAATAATGATTTGTTATGGTCTCTTCCAGCCCAAAAAGTCTATTAGAAAGGCAAATCTCACTGGGCGTGGTGGTACACGCCTTTAATCCTAGCACTTGGGAGGCAGAGGCAGAGGCAGGCGGATCTTTGTGAGTTCAAGGCCAGCTTGGTCTACAGAGTGAGTTCCAGGACAGCTGGGGCTACAGGGAGACCCTGTCTCAAAAAGACCAAAAAAAAAAGGCAAATCTCAGCATGCATAATTAGGCAAAGCATTAGTGACTTTTGCATTACTGTGGTACCAAAGTGCTTGACAGAAACAACTTAAAGAAAGGATTTATTTGAGCTTATAGTTCCAGAGGGTTTGCCCCATAACTCCTTGAAGCCACGTAGGCATAGAACATCATGGCTGCAAGAGCATGTGGCAAAGGGCAGAATTTATATAACAGCAGTCAGGAAGCAGACAGGAAACAGCCAGGGGCAGGGATAACATACCCTTAAAAGCGGGCCTGGAGAGATGGCTCGGAGGTTAAGAACACTAGTTGCTCTTGCAGAAGACCCAGGTTCGGTNTTCACCATTCACCCCAATCGCAGTCCTTACATTCTACCACGCCCCCTCTTTTGCAGATTGTTCCCTAGGCTTAGAAAAGGGGCACAGGTGGATGAGAAGCAAAACAGTCTACTTTCTCTGGAGCTGTTGTCTTAGACTCTGGTCAATTCTGGCTGTTTCCTTTCATGGGCTGCCAGTTTGTCCAGGAATAACCTTTCAATCCTACTAATGAAGCACAAGCAATTAGATATATAGGTATTTTTTAAATGGTTAGAGGACAAATTTCAGCAATCTTTTTTTTTTTTTTTTTTTGGTGTTTTCAAGACAGGGTCTCCCTGTAGCCCCAGCTGTCCTGGAACTTACTCTGTAGTCCAGGCTGGCCTTGAACTCTCAAAGATCCGCCTGCCTCTGCCTCCCAAGTGCTAGGATTAAAGGCGTGCACCACCACGCCCGGCAAATTTCAGCAATCTTAAGTGAACATATAATTGCTTCATTCTTTATCGTTTGGGAAAGGTAAGTACATTTTTTTTTTTTTGACTGAAAAACTAAGATGATGAATTGCCCTCACAAAAAGTGTTTATGATTGACTAAGACTTGTGCTATAATAAACTGTTTTTGTAAAAAATGGAAATTGTATGCTGGGCGTGGTGGTGCACACTATTAATCTTAGCACTAGGGAGGCAGAGGGAGGTGATCTCTGTGAATTCAAGGCCAGCCTGGTCCACATACTGGTCTACATAATGAATTCCAGGCCAGATGGGGCTACAGAGAGACCCTACGTCAAAAAGACCAAAAAATTTTTTTATTATTTTTATTTTATGTATATAAGTATATTGCCTGCACCTAGTAGGTGGACCCATGTCATGCCATGCCTGTGGAGGTCAGAAGAGGGTGTTAGATCCCCTGGAACTGGAGATTACAGAAGGTTCTTAGCTGCCATATAGATGTTAAGAATCGAGCCGGGTGTGGTGGCGTACGCCTTTAATCCTAGCACTCTGGAGGCAGAGGAAGGTGGATCTTTGTGAGTTCAAGGCCAGCCTGGTCTACAGAGTGAATTCCAGGGCAGCTGGGGCTACAGGAGACCCTGTTTCAAAAAGACCAAAAAAAAAAAAAAAAAGAATCAATCAACCTGGGGTCTTCTGCAAGAACAGCCAATGCTCGTTTAACTGCTGAGCCATCTCCCCAGTCCCTATATAAAATAGTCTTAAAGAAAAAATGCTACTAAGGCTGGAGATATAGTTCAGCAGTTAAAAGTATTGGCTACTCTTGCAGAGGACCCGGGTTCAAATCCCAGCACCCACACGGCAGCTAACAATCATCCATAACTCCAATTCTAAGGGATCCTCCACCCTCTTCTGATCTCTGTGCATACTGGATGACATGGGTGCACCTACCTATGTGCAAGCAATATACTCATACACATATAATAAAAATAATTTAAAAAAGCAGAAAAAAGCTACTTACAAAACAGAATATGACAGGCATTTTAAAAGCAAAATGAGGTCTATGTATATTCTATACTAAAAGAAAAAAGTCTGAAAGGAGAAACTGATAATGTATACATCATACTAAATTTTATACATGATGTATTCTAGATGATTTTTACAAATTTATTTCTATTTTACGTGTATGAATGTTTTGCCTGGAGGTATGTAAGTGTACAATGTGGCAAAAAAGAAGGGATTGGATCCCCTGGAACTGGAGTTATGGATTTTATTTATTTATTTATTTTTGGTCTTTTTGAGACAGGGTCTCCCAGTAGCCCCAGCTATCCTAGAACTCTCTCTGTAGACCAGGCTGGCCTTGAACTCACAAAGATCTGCCTGCCTCTGCCTCCCAAGTGCTAGGATTAAAGGCGAGCACCACCACACCTGGCAAGAATTATGGATGTTTTTAACCATTGTGTGAGTGTTGAGAACTCAATCCAGATACTCTGGAAGAGGAGTCAGTGCTCTTAACCACTGAGCCATCTCTCCAGCTCCTAAATGATTTTTAGTAGGAAAAAAATTTCAGCATTTCTGCTGGGCGTGGTAGCACACACATTTAATCCCTGCACCCAGGAGGCAGAGGCAGGTGGATCTTCATGAGTTTAAGGCCAGCCTGGTCTATGTAGCAAGTTGCAGGCCAGCTGGGACTACTGGGAGACCTTGTCTTAAAAACAAATCAAAACAAAACAAAACAAACAAAAACTCCAACCTTTCTGAACTGCTCACATTTGCAATGGCTATGTTTATTTACAATTGCTTAAATAGATTGCACATTATATTTTCTCCCCTTTTATAATTTTATCATGCTGCTTTTACAATAAGCTTTTTTCCATTGGAGGGGAGTGGAGGTGGGGATCAGCACACTCTTGTTTTTATTCTCAGAGAGGGTTCAAGCTGAGTTACGCCCATCTGACAGGTGGACTGGATTCAAGAATGCTGAGGCTGTTTAACCAGTATACCAGATCACTTTCAGATTAAAAGTTAAAAGCAAAATACAGCTAAATCTTTAGGGAAAAAATGATAAGTATAATGTGACTTAAGTAAAGCTCAACAGGCTCAGTTGATATAACAAGGTGATATAGTTGTATTTAATTACTTTAAGACGGCTGCTGAATAATGGAGGCCAGAGGACAAATTTGCAGAGTCAGTTCTCTCCTTCCATAATTACGTGGGTTTCAGGGATGAACTCAGGTAACTAGCTTGCAAGGCAAGCACTTTTACCTACTGAGCCATCCCATTGGCCCTTGAAAGGTTATTTTAATGGCAATTTTTACTACATTTATTATAGTGTAGACTAACAAAACAACGTGGAATCCATCAGTCTATTTAGGAAGTATGTGAACACAGAAAATCTCACAAAATATAATCTGCTAATACTCCTAATAGCTGCTAGCAAAAGAAATAGTTGTGTTTGCAGATCTTCAGTGTTGATGGCATTAGTCACACACGAGTGTATTGCACTCCTTGCTCCTCCTCAGGAGAGCAGTGTATGTACGAAGCAATATATGAAGCAATAGCAAAGGCAAAAATCACTCTGAGGGAAAAGCAAATTTTCCAGGTTAGGATATAGTCCAGTTGGTAGAATGCTTGCCTAGCATACAGGTACTTGGGTTCAAGCCCCAGCATTGCATAAACCAGGCAAGGTGATACATGTTTGTATTTGAGGTATAGTCAGGGGGATCAGAAGTTCAAAGTCATCCTTGGGAGTGTAAGTCAGCTTGGGCTATATGAGATCAAGTCTGTCCCCCCTCAAATCATCAAAAAGACCAGTAAAATTTCATACATATTTTACAAGAAACAAAAGATGGATTTAGCAAAATAAATAAATTGGAAAATATCTTATAGCAATAGAGACGGAGGGGCTGGAGAGGTGGCTCAGGAGGTAAGCACACTGGCTGCTCTTGCAGAGGGCCTGGGTTTCCAACACCCACATGGCACTAATTATCATCCATAACTCCAGTTCTAGGGGATCTGACACCCTCTTTCCAACCTCTGCAGGCTCTGCATGACATAGGTGTACCTATCTACATGCAGGCAATACATTGATACACACAAAAATAATAAAGAGACAGATACAAGGAGCTAAGGGTAACCAAAGCAGTGAGCGTCTCTAGTTCTTAGCACAATGAAGCACAAGGTGTGTGAGAAGCCAAGTAAAAGATGGAAAGATTTGCATTACCAAGGTGAGGCAGGGAGGGCCTATGTAAAGAGTAGGGCTCTCCCTTAGAGAGCAATACTAACATCTAACATACATAAGGCACTTTATCATGTAAAACTGGGTTCAAGTAAATTGTTTTGCTCTAGGAGGATTCAGTCCCCAGTGCTCAGCCAGAGCTTCCAGGCTGGCAGCCTCACTGGGGCAGTGACCTCTGAATAACACGGGAAGCAGTAACTGTGGCCAAATAAGGGGGAAATCTACTCAGCCACCACCTGGGCACAAACAGCCCAGATGAGCCCTATTCTGCATGCTGATTAATATAAATGAGTGGCTTTGATATAGTCACTTTATAGTTGACAGATAGCCATTGCTGAAGCCTATGAAAGAAGGCTCTCTACTCCTTCCTATCAAGACCAGGTTTAATGAAGACAATGATGAAAGGTCTGCTGCAATAAACACACCACTAACTCACAGGAGTTCTGGAGGGAGCTTTGCAATCCGCTGTTTGAAGGGAGCCTTTTCAATGCTGCCAAATGCATAAGTCCTTGCATTTTTTTTGTGGGAGGGATGACAATCTGTTCTACTGAGCTGGAAGGTCTTTCTGGCTAAGGAGAGACAGCAAAAGAAATGGCACTATCAATAGGACAGGTGCAGCAAAAACTAACCAAATTGATAATTTTCATTTTTAATTTAGAGCAGCTGATACATTGGTTTATAAACTCCTGGTAACATTTGTCAAAAAGGTTTTGGAAAAATTCAGTTAACTAAACAAAAAGTATAAAATCACAATGGATACAATTTGAAACAGGCCCACAAGTTCAGGAAAACAGCTTCAGTACAAAATGTTGATATTTAATCCTATATCAGCTAGCATATTTACTGTATAAGTGCTTGCTGATAGTCTACTATGTGGCTGGCACTGTACTCACAAAATTACTCTCATTAGGCCATGATTAAAGTCCTTTAATCAAGGACAGTAAGATAGTCATGGTTACCAGGCCTGACTACCCAAGGTCCCCACATGGTAGGAGAGAATCAATTCCTAAAAGTTGTTCTCTGGCCTTTGCACACCCACCATGGCCCCCATGTCATGCATGTGTATAGACTAAATAAAAGCAAAAAAATTCCTTCAACCAATTAAAATGTTTGTGATTAAAATGTCACTGTGAGATCATGTCTAAATGAATTCTAATAATTAAGTTAATCACATTTTACACCTTTTATAATGTATTTTTTTATACTAGCTCATTTCAATGGACACAATGTCTAGACACATGATCTTATAAAGATGAAGGCTACTAATCTGTCTTTGAACACTTTGGTTAATACACAGATGAGCTGTAAGATCTCAGTCCATCCTTGGCCTCATTTTGCTTACCTAGGAAAGGAGGATTTATCAAGATTAGACATATCTAGGGGCTGGAGAGATGGCTCAGTGGTTAAGAGTGTAGACTGCTCTTGCAGAGGACCCAGGTTCAATTCCCAGTACCCACATGGTGGCTAAGAACCATCTTTAAGCCAGGCATAGTGGCACACACCTTTGATCCTAGCAGAGGCAGGTGGATCTCTGTGAGTTCCAGGCCAGCTTGGTCTACAGAGTGAGTTCCAGGCCAGCTGAGGCTATAGGGAGACCCTGTCTCAAAAAAAAAGGCTTTTAAATGATATTTCACTGCTTAGCACAATGCATATAAAATATATTGTTGTACTGCCAATATGTAAATTAGCTGCATGAATCATAACTATTTAAAAATAAATTTGAGCTAGGCGTGGTGGCACACGCCTTTAATCCCAGCACTTGGGAGGCAGAGGCAGGTGGATCTCCGTGAGTTCAAAGCCAGCCTGGTCTACAGAGTGAACTCCAGGTCAGCTGGGACTAAAGGGACTTGTCCAAATACCAAAAAAAAAAAAAAAAAAAAGACAGTTAGACTGCAACAGAATACTTCTGAAGTTCATTTCGCCTTCTTTCTTTGTAAAATATTAAATAATGAGCAGTTATAATTCTCCATAGATCTAATGAGGAATATTTTTGGGTGGAAAGACTGGGCTCAGTGGTTAAGAAATGTGTCTGAATAATCAACTTTCCAATGGAGAAATTCTGTCTTTTGAAATCAAATTTAGGGCTGGGGATGGCTCACTGAGTAAAAGCACCTGCTTCCAAACCTGACAACCTGAGTTCAGTTCCCAGTACCCACTGGCAGATAAATTTACTATCGTAACTCCACTTCAGGGGATCTTTTGCACTCTTCTTACCTCTAGAGGTAGTGCACCATGGGTCACCTATATGTAGGCACACTCATACTAAAATAATAAAAATAAATTAAAAAATCAAAAAGTTAGCTGGGCATAGTGGCATACACCTTAGTCTCAGCAGTGGAGGCAGAGCAGGTGGATTCTTATTAGATTGAGGCCGTGGTCTCATTACTAGCAAAGTTAGTTAGGCCAGCTGGGGCCTTAAAGAAAAAAAAATAAATAAAATAAAAGATTGGGCATATTTAATGTTTGGTGTTTCCTGATTTAAGTTTGACGACTTACTATTCAGAATGAAATGGCCCGAAAATGAAAGAGAGTTAATGATGTCCGCTGGGTAAGGTGCATAATACCCAGATCTCAATAACTTGGATGCTATAAGCAGAAGGATGAAACAGTTTAGAGGAGAAACCTGGCTATACAGCAAGATAGTTTCAAAAGTGAAACAAACAAAGCAAGAAAAGACAAACTGTATGAATAGTAACAATAATTGAATTCATTTTCTAAGATGCTTAAAAAGAAACTTCCTTAGCACAGTCATACTTTTTAACAACCCCACTTTAATGTTTTCAGTTTACAATATCAGAAAGGACCTCAATAAGGATATTTCAGGCATTTGTTCAGCAATGACCTGCTGGACTTAATGATGCCTTCAGCTTTGCCTTGGGCACACAACAACTCCAGGCAGGTCATTAGCTGCCAGAAGGGCTCTTCCCAATCACTATACTAAATAAATAAATTGCTCCTGGGCTTAAGTCTCTACAAGCCATCTTGACTTGATTTGATTTTTTTCCTTAAGAAATTTACACTTTATAAGTTAAGAAACGATGTTGGTACTAAGAAAAAATGAAAAAATGAGAAATAAAAATAAAAACTGATAAAAAAAAAAAAAAAAATAAGAACATATATTTATCAACAAACTAAGCTATATGTGCTATTAATGAAAAGTGGTCACAGTAGATCCTTTTGAATACTCTTTAGATTTCTTTTGTGTATTGTGCTAGAATTCAGTGTTAGTGGAACACAGCAGGCATCTGATTAATGTACTACAGATTGGAATTGCATCTGCAAGTCAGTTGTTTAGACCTTGTACCACATTTTCCCGATAAAGCAAGGTTTAAGAAAAGATAAGCTTACAAAAGCTTGGTTAGTTCATAGTGTTAGAAATGCCACCACTTGTGATTAAAAATAAAATTACCACAAAGTCTATCTTAGAATATTTAAATAAACTGTAGGGGGGGACCAACAGGGAAAACTATCTGTTTTAAATTATCTTTAAGTGTTAACAGTTAAGAGAGAAAATTGGCTTAATAGTGAGGTGAAGAACAAACACAAGTTCTGTGTTAGATTATTTAATTTCAAACTCTAATTATCCCTATTAGCTTTTTTTTTTTTCTTTTTCTTTTGCCTTTATGAGCAAGGGTCTTCCCTTAGTCCATGCTGGCCTGGGAGCTCATTGTGTACCAGGCTGGTAGAACTTGCACATCAATGAGCAGAAGTCCAAGCTCGCAAACACAGGTGCGTCGGTAATGTGCTGTTAAAACACCACTGATGAGCCATCTGCTCCAGCCCCAATTGGATTCTTATTTTTTATCTCTTGAAGAAAGCAAGCGAGGAAGGGGGGAAAAAGTAAACAATTTGTTTGTTGAAATAATAAATGATGAGATGGGAAATGGATTTGCACTCTGGAGATTGGCTGAGGTGAACCTTGAGTTGTAAGACACAAAGAGAAGGGATGAAGGAAGGATAGGTAGAGAGATTAAAGAGATGCTAGTCTAATGGGCTGGGAGAGGATGGCTAGCGGTTAAAGATTTGCAACTCTCTGCTTTACAGAACCCGGGTTTCGATCCCCAGCACCACCATGGCTGAGAACTGTCCGAAACTCCAATTCCAGGAGAACTCCAGTTCCAGGGGGAATCTGATGGCCCTCTCTTTGACCTCCGTGGCATTTGCATTGCCACCCGGGTGCACACAGACCTGCATGCCATACAGTACATTCAATACAATGACAGAAATTAAAAAAAAAAAAAAAAAAAAAAAAAAAAAAAAAAAAAAAAAAAAAAAAAAAAAAAAAAAAAAAAAAATACGAGGATGTGTGTTAAGGATGACTGGAGGACGATTCAGGCCATTCAATTAATATTTATGTAAAGCTCCCAACTTGAAGTTCCCATAAGCAAGATGAAGGCAAAAGAAGGGGTAAGGAACAATCCAACTTTGAAAAAAACTCCTCCTAGCACTGGAGAATTATCAGTATATCAATAGAAATTAAGGTATGTAAAGCTGATGAAATTAAAATTGATCCCTGGAAAATCAAAGAATGTGATTTGTAAAATGAAGTTATTTAAATGGATAGATTACTATAACCAGGCTTGGGATGTAATTCAGTCAGTAGAGGAGTTTGTTTAGGCATGCACAGAACCCTGGATTTCAATTCCTAGACACCACATAAAACGGGTGTAGTGGTGGAGGCCTGTATACTAGGACTTGGAAAGATGCAGGGGAAGAGCAGCCAGGGGAATCAGGAATTTCATGGTCATCGAGCTAGCCTGAGTACATGAAAAAGTATCTTTTAAAAATTTGCATGTGGGCTGCGAGAGAGGGCTCAGTAGTTAAAGCATGGCGCTCTTGCAGGCAACTGGATTTGAGTCTAGCACCCTACATGATGGCTCAACCAACTGTCTATAACTCCAGTTCCTGGGGATTTGATGCCTCTCCTCGACCTCCAAGGCACTGCACACATGGGTGCCACATACATTACATGCAGGCAATATACTCATATACCTAATATTAAAAAATAATAATACAGATATGGAAAAAATAATTTTTTAAAATTGCAATTAATCAGTATGGCAAACCATGGTGTGGGGTAGCTTTACACACTTCAGAAGATATGCTTCTGTTAGAATACAAGTTGTCTCTGGGCTGGAGAGATGGTTCTTGAGCAGTGTAGAGCTCCGACTGCTCCTTGCCAGGGACTAGGTCGATCCAGCACCTACATCGTGGCTAAGAACCATCTTTAACTCAGTTCCACAGGGAATCCGACACCTCTTCTGGCTCCACTCGGCAGGCATGACACGGGGTGCACAGAAGCTGCATCAGAAAGTACATGTTCATACACATAAAAAATTTGAAAAAAGGGGCTAAAAGGTAATTAAATAATTGCAAATGTGTGTGGCATACATCTATGATTCCAGTATCAAGAGCTGAGAAATCAAGAGTTCAAAGCAATTTCAGAACTAAGTTCAAGTGGAGCTGAGCTGCATGAGACCCTCTTTACGAAACCCCAGCTGGGCATGATGTCGCACACTTTAATCTGGCATCGGAGGCCTAGAGGCAGGCGGATTTTGTGAGTTTCAAGGCCAGCTGCGTCTACAGAGTGAGTTTTCAGGCAGTCTGGGGCCTGACAGGAGCCCTTGTCTTGAAAAGAGACCAAGAAAAAAAAGATACCCCCAAAAATAAATTCAGTAATATCTAAAGTAAAATATGCTAGCAAGCTATTAATCACACACTGTATAATAATGCCCATTTTAACTGTATCCCCCTGGATGTTGGTGGTTGAATGAGTGTCCCCCATAGGCTCTAGTATTCAGATCGTTTGTCTCAGTTGGTGGCCTGTTTTGGAGGTCTTGGGGGTATTTGGTGTGGGCCCATGGTTGGGGAGGAAATGTTTGTCATGGGGGCAGGCTTAGAGAGATTAACAAAGCCTCGATTGGTCTACAGTTGCTCTGCTCTGCTCCTTGCTCTCCGTGCTCTTTGCGAGATGTGACCATGCTCTCTGCTCCAGTCCAGCCGCCAATCCTCCAGCCACAATGGACACTAAAATTCCCTTGGAACCGCATCGTAACTCAATAAACGTCTTTCTTTATAAGTTCCTTGGGTCATGGTGCTTTATCACAGCAACAGAAAACTGACTAATACATATTTGTACTGAAGTGGCGGTGTTGGCTGTTGAAGAACCTGACCATGTGGATGTTGGATAAATGTGAAGACTTTGGAAACTTTGGGCTAGAAGTGCTTTGACTACTACATGTAAGCAGAGCTAAAGGGGCCATTCTAGTGGGAGGCCTGAAAAGAAAGCATGGCTGCAAAGATTGGTTCCAGGTGGGAAATAGAGACTTAGGCAGAACTGGGAATTGTTTGATAAAGAGTCTGGAGCTGAATTTGTCCACAGCCCAATGTTTCCTGATGCTAAGCTGAAAAAGCAATAGACTGATGTCTTTGGCTGAGGTTTTCAAGACAGCCTAATGTAGAAATTGGTGGTTTGGCTTTTAATGGTGAAAATTGTGCAGAATCTACAGTGAAAAGAGCAGATGGGGCAGAAAGAAATAGACAGAATGACAGTTTGGATCTGAAAACTGCACTAAGAAGATTAAAGGTGTGGCCCAAGCATTGTGAAGGAGAGCCTCCCTTTCATTAAGGAGACTAAAAAGTGAGATTAAGGAGAGGCCTGGAGATTTAAAGTAAAAAAAGACTCAGTAACCTTCAGGGGCAAAACCACACCCAGGCTAAATCTCCAACAAGTCCAGGGCAGAAAGAAAGTTGCAAATGTGGTTAAAAGTAGGAGATGGTCCATCCCAAAATTGCAGCAAACTCAGCAGTTTCATTCACATGGTGCTGGCTTTAGAGCATGAAGATTGACAAGAGTAGAAGTGTCTTCAGTTCTTCCTCCATGGTTCAGAGAGCTGCAAGCAAGCAGAAGGGCACCAGGGGTTCCCTGACATAAAGTAGGCCCTGATAGGCCATCTTGCATTGAAACTGTGAATGGAAGTCTGTGGCAGCGGAGGACCCCAGAAGACATTCGAGTATGCCAGACCTGTGAGATATTTGCCAAGGAGAGCTCACCTATAGGGTGGTACGGCACCTAAGAAAGAGATGTATGTTGCTGCAAGCAAGTGAGAGTCTGAGCTTCTGAGCCATCTAAGCCCTTTGGAAGTCAGTCCCAGAGGTTGCATTGATGAAGCTACTGGAAAACCTTGGCGTGTTGCCCTGCTGGTTTTGGTCTGTTTTGGTCACGTATTTCCTTCACTGATGCCCCTATTCCTCCCTTTTGGGAATGGGAATGTGTATTCGGGTCCCACTGTATAATTGGGAGTATGTAATTTGTCCTTGATTTCACAGGAGCTTACAGTTAAGAGATTGCCCTTGAGTCTCAGAAGAGACTTGGGACTGTAGACTTTGAATGGCATTGAAACTGGTAAAGATTATGGGGACTTTTATAGGTTGGACTAAATGCATTTTGCATTTATATGGTCAGGAAGCTATGGGGGCCAGGGAGAGGAATGTGTTGGTGGTTGATATGAGGTTCCCCATAGGCTCTAGTATTCAGACGTTTGTCTCCAGTTGGTGGCGCTGTTTTGGAGGCTTGGGTNCTCCAGGCACGCTGGGACTTAAAGGGAGACCCTGTTCTCAAACATACCAAAAAAAAAAAAAAAAAAAAAAAGAACAGTTAGCACTGCAAACAGAATCACCATTCTGAGAAGTTCATATTTCGCCATTACTATACATTTTGTAAAAGTATTCAAACTACATGAAGCCATATAAATTTCTCCATAGAAATCTATAATGAAGAATAATTTCTGGGGCTGGAAAGATGGCTCAGTGGTTAAGAATGTAGCTGAAATAATCTAACATTTCAATGGAGAAATCTGTCTTTAGAAATCAAATATTAGGGCTGGAGAGATGGCTCAGAGGTTAAGAGCACTGGCTGCTCTTGCAGAGGACCCGGGCTTGATTCCCAGTACCCACATGGCAGCTAACTACTATCCCTAACTCCACTTCCAGGGGATCTAATGCCCTCTTCTTACCTCTGCAGGTAGTGCACAACATGGGTGCACCTACCTACATGTAGGCACACTCATACATAAAATAATAAAAAATAAAATTAAAAAATTCAAAGATTAGCCGGGCATAGTGGCATACACCTTTAGTCTCAGCAGTTGGGAGGCAGAGGCAGGTGGATCTCTATGAGATTGAGGCCAGCTTGGTCTACATAGCAAGTTATAGGCCAGCTGGGGCCTTAAAGGAAAAATAAAAATAAATAAAAATAAAAGATTGGGCATATAATGTTTGGTGTTTCCTGATTTTAAGTTGACTGACTTACTATTCAGAATGAAAATGGCCTCAAAATAAAGAGAGTTAAAGATGTCCAGCTGGGTAAGGTGACATAATCCCAGCATCTCAATACTTGGGATGCTGAAGCAGAAGGATGACAAGTTAGAAGGGAACCTGGGCTATACAGCAAGATATTGTTTCCAAAATGAAACAAACAAAGCAAGAAAAGACAAACTGTATGAATAGTAACAATAATTGAATTCATTTTCTAAGATGCTTAAAAAGAAACTTCCTTAGCACAGTCATACTTTTTAACAACCCCACTTTAATGTTTTCAGTTTACAATATCAGAAAGGACCTCATGGTCAGGCATTTGTCAGCTAATGACCTGCTGGACTAATGGCCTTCAGCTTTGCCTTGGGCACACAACAACTCCAGCAGGTCATTAGCTGCCAGAAGGGCTCTTCCCAATCACTATTACTAAATAAATAAAATTTGCTCCTGGGCTTAGTCTCTACAAGCCATCTTTGACTTGTAGTGAATTTTTTCCTTCAGAATTTACAACTTTAATAAAGTTTAAGAAAATGATGGAAATACTAAGAACATAATTTATCAACACAACTAAGCTATATGTGCTATTAATGAAAAGTGGTCACAGTAGATCCTTTTGAATACTCTTTAGATTTCTTTTGTGTATTGTGCTAGAATTCAGTGTTAGTGGAACACAGCAGGCATCTGATTAATGTACTACAGATTGGAATTGCATCTGCAAGTCAGTTGTTTAGACCTTGTACCACATTTTCCCGATAAAGCAAGGTTTAAGAAAAGATAAGCTTACAAAAGCTTGGTTAGTTCATAGTGTTAGAAATGCCACCACTTGTGATTAAAAATAAATTACCACAAAGTCATACTCTTAGAATATTTAAATAATGTAGGGGGGGACTCAAACAGGAAATATCTGTTAAATTATCTTTAAGTGTTAACAGTTAGAGAGAAAATTTGGCTTAATATGAGGCTGAAGACACAAACACAAGTTCTGTGTTAGGATTATTTAATTTCAAACTATAATTATCCCTATAAGCTTTTTTTTTTTTCTTTTCTTTTTGCCTTTTTGAGTCAGGGTCTCCCTTTAGTCCCAGCTGGCCTGGAGCTCATTATGTAGACCAGGCTGGCTCTGAACTCACAGAGATCCACACTGCCCGGTGCAGTGGGTGCTGTTAACCACTGAGCCATCTCTCCAGCCCCAACTTGGCTTATTTTTTATCTCTTGAAGAAAGCAAGGAGAAGGGGGGAAAAAGTAAACAATTTTTGTTGAAATAATAAATGAGAGAGGGAAATGGATTTGCACTCTGGAGATTGGCTGAGGTGAACCTTGAGTTGTAAGACACAAAGAGAAGGGGATGAAGGAAGGATAGGTAGAGAGATAAGAGATGCTAGTTAATGGGCTGGAGAGATGGCCTAGCGGTTAAGAGTGCTGACCTCTCTTACAGAGGACCCGGGTTCGATCCCCAGCACCCACATGGCGGCTGAGAACTGTCCGAAACTCCAATTCCAGGAGAACTCCAGTTCCAGGGGGAATCCGATGCCCTCTTCTGACCTCCGTGGCATTGCATGACACGGGTGCACAGACCTGCATGCAGACAGTACATTCATACACATACAGAAATAAAAAAAAAAAAAAAAAAAAAAAAAAAAAAAAAAAAAAAAAAAAAAAAAAAAGAGATGTTGGTTAAGGATGCTGAAGACAGATTCAGCCATTCATTATATTTATGTAAGCTCCCAACTTGGAAAGTTCCCTAAGCAAGATGAAGGCAAAAGAAGGGTAAGGAACAATCCAACTTTGAAAAAACTCCTCCTAGCACTGGAGAATTATCAGTTTATATCAATAGAAATTAAGGGATGTAAAGCTGATGAATTAAAATTGATCCCTGGAAAATCGAGAATGTGATTTGTAAAATGAAGTATTTAAATGTGTAAGATTACTATAACCAGGCTTGGGATGTAATTCAGTCAGTAGAGAGTTTGTTTAGCATGCACAGAACCCTGGATTCAATTCCTAGCACCACATAAAACTGGGTGTAGTGGTGGAGGCCTGTAATACTAGGACTTGGAAAGAGCAGCCAGGGGAATCAGGAATTTATGGTCATCGAGGCTAGCCTGAGTACATGAAAAAGTATCTTTTAAAAATTTTGCATGTGGGGCTGGAGAGATGGCTCAGTAGTTAAGAGCACTGACTGCTCTTGCAGGCAACCTGGATTTGAGTCCTAGCACCCACATGGTGGCTAACAACTGTCTATAACTCCAGTTCCTGGGGATCTGATGCCTTCCTCTGACCTCCAAGGGCACTGCACAACATGGGTGCACATACATACATGCAGGCAATATACTCATATACCTAAAATAAAAATAATAAATACAATATGGAAAAAATAATTTTTTTAAAATTGCAATAATCAGTATGGCAAACCATGGTGTGGGGTAGCTTTACACACTTCAGAAGATATGCTTCTGTAGAATACAAGTTTTCTCTGGGCTGGAGAGATGGCTCAGCAGTTAAGAGCTCCGACTGCTCTTGCAGAGGACTAGGGTTCGATTCCCAGCACCCACATCGTGGCTAAGAACCATCTTTAACTCCAGTTCCAGGGGAATCCGACACCCTCTTCTGGCCTCCATGGCATTGCATGACACGGGTGCACAATGCTGCATGCAGACAGTACATTCATACACATAAAAAATTAAAAAAGGGGCTAAAAGGTAATTAAATAATTGCTAAATGTGGTGGCATACATCTATGATTCCAGTACTCAAGAGGCTGAGAAGGATCAAGAGTTCAAAGCAAATTTCAGATACAGTAAGTTCAAGGTGAGCCTGAGCTGCATGAGACACTGTCTTTAAAAAGTACCCCCAGCTGGGCATGGCGCACACCTTTAATCCTGGCACTCGGAGGCAGAGGCAGGCGGATCTTTGTGAGTTCAAGGCCAGCCTGGTCTACAGAGTGAGTTTCAGGACAGCTGGGGCTACAGGAAGACCCTGTCTTGAAAAGACCAAAAAGAAAAAAAGTACCCCCCAAAATAAATTCAGTAATATCTACAAGTAAAATATGCTAGCAAAGCTATAATCACACACTGTAATAATAATGCCCATTTTAGACTGTATCCCCCTGGATGTGGTGGTTTGAATGAGTGTCCCCCATAGGCTCTAGTATTCAGACGTTTGTCTCCAGTTGGTGGCGCTGTTTTGGAGGTCTTGGGGTATGTGGCCATGCTGGAGGAAGTGTGTCACTGGGGGCAGGGCTTAGAGAGTTTAACAAGCCTCATGGTCTACAGTTGCTCTCTCTCTCTCTTGCTTCCTGTGCTCTTTGCGAGATGTGACCCTCGGTTTGCTGCTCCAGAT
>VZQC01011226.1:1654334-1705917 GCA_009823505.1 Rhizomys pruinosus | reverse complement strand
AAAAAAAAAAGTCTTTTTATTCTTTTAAGTACTGGGAGTTGAACATAGGGCTTCGTACATGCTAGGCAAGTGATCTATCTCTGAGCTGTATCTCTGGCTATTTTTTACTCTTTATTTTGAGACAGGATCTTGCTATGTAGTTCATGTGGGCCTTGAACTCAGGATTTTCCTGCTTCAGCCTCCCCTGCAACAGTGATTACAGGCCTGTGTCACCAGGCAGGGCTTGTTAAACAGACTGTATTACTTGCAGGGTTGTAAAGAATCAGAGTTTTGCGGGGGGGGGGGCTGGAGAGATGGCCTAGCGGTTAAGAGCACTGACTGCTCTTGCAGAGGACCTAGATTCAATCCCCAGCACTCACATGGCGGCTAAGAACCATCTTTAACTCCAATTCCAGGGGAATGTGACGCCCTCTTCCGAGGCATTGTATGACATGGGTGCACCAATCTGCATGTAGACAGTACATTCATACACATAAAAAATAAATAAAATTTAAAAAGAAAAAGAAAAAAAATTGAAAGGGCTGGGAAAAGAGGTAAGTTATTGCTTTAGATTTAATAGAACCTTAAAATAAGTATACTTTCTGCACAGGGTCTCACCATACTATTAGGCTATGCTAATAAAAAAAAACTAAGACAGAGAGAGGGTAAGTAAAAAGTGGAAATCTATCAAACCTCTCCTAGCAGGATATAGTGGTATATGACTGTAACCCCAGCACTTGAGAGTCTGAGGAAGGAGGATTGCTCAAATTTGAGCTTAGCCTGGGCTACATGGAGACCCTGTTTAAAAAAAAACAAACAACAAAAAGGAATATATAAACAAAGATTACCTATAATTTCACTGACCAGTGGACTAGTTAATATTTTGGTGTATTTCCTGGTATTTAAAAAATATTTTATTATTATTATTATTATTATTATTATCTTTTTTTGGTATTTTTGAGACAGGGTCTCCCTTTAGTCCCGGCTGGCCTGGAGCTCACTCTGTAGACCAGGCTGGCCTTGAACTCACAGAGATCTGCCTGCCTCTGTCTCTCTCAAGTGCTAGGATTAAAGGTGTGCGCCCAGCTAAAAATATTTTATTTTTATCTTATGTGTATGAGTGTATTGCCTGCATGTAGGTAGGTACAAACATGTCCTGCAATGCCCATGGAGGTTTGAAGAAGCCATCAGATCCTGAGAAACTGGAGTTATGGATGGTTGTTGTTAGCTGCCATGTGGTTGCTGGGAACTGAACCTGGGTCCTATACAAGAGCAGCCAGTGCTTTTACACTGAGTGATCTTTCTACCCCCTTCCTTTAGTATTTTTGTTGTTCATTCATTCACGTTTATATGCAGAGAACTTTTTGGTAACATACATATAAGAACTTGATTAGCCAGGTGTGGTGGCGCATGCCTTTAATCCCAGCATTTGGGAACCAGAGGCAGGCAGATCTCTGTGAGTTCAAGGCCAGCCTGCTCTACCTAGAGAGTTCTAGGCCAGCTGGGGCTACAGGGAGACCCTGTCTCAAAAAGTCAAAAAAAAAAAAAAAAAAAAGGAACTTCCTTAATACATACTTATTTTTAATCCCATTTTTTACAACCACTATTATGATGTGGACACTTTCCCATTATCTAACATTTTTCATAAATTCTTAATGCCTAAATAAAATCCATTTGGATATATCACTTAACAAATTCCTCATTAGTTGACATGTAATCTGCTTATCTTATCTTTTTACTATTACAAATGATTATAATACGGCCATAAATATACTTGAATATCAATTTTTCCCATTCCAGATTATGTTATTAAGATAAATATTCTTTTTAATTTTATGTATTTTTATGTGTATGAGTGTACTGTCTGCATGTAGGTTTGTGCACCCATGTGGTGCAATGCTGAGGAGGTCAGAAGAAGGCATCGGATTCTCCTGGAACTGGAGTCAAAGACGGTTCTTAGCTGCCATGTGGGTCCTAGGAATCGAACCCGGGTCGTCTGCATGAGCATTCAGTGGTCTTAACCGCTGAGCCATCTCTCCAGCCCCAAGATAAATATTTTTAAAGTACTTCAAAAGGTTTAGCTTCCCTTCTTCCCTCCCCTCCCCTCCCCTCCCCTCCCCTCCCCTCCCCTCCTCTCCCTTCTTTCTGACTTACTGAGGATTGAACCTAGGGACTTGTACATGGTAGGGAAGTACTCTATCACTGTGCTATATATCCCCAGTCTCTTTGCTCCCACCCTCCCTTGAGACAGGATCTCACTATGTAGCCCTAGCTGACCTGGAGCTTCCTGTGCAGACCAGGCTAGACTCAAACTCACAGAGATCCTCTTGCCTCTGCCATCTGGAGTGCTGAGATTAAACTGGCCTTGTTTCTTTGTTTTCAAATAGCCTACTCTGTAGCCCAGCCTGGCCTAGAGTTGGCTATATAGCCCATATGGCCTTGAACTTGTGGTAATCCTCTTGCCTCAGCCTCCTGAGGGATATGTATGTATATATAGTGAGTTTGGTGGCAGGGCACACAGACCTCTGTAGCCATGCAGAAGCCATCTGAAGGCCATCCAGGCACAAGCAAACCCTTTTTACCTTGGTGTTCTTTAGAAGAGCTAGTCCATTGCAGGCATTTGCTAGAAGAAAGTCTCCACTCAGGATAGCTATTTTATTTCCAAATTGCATGTCTTTCAGTGGTCCATCAGAAGACTGCAATTCACTTAAATTTACTATCCCACGATGCACAAGGAGAGCAGTATGGATAAGTTCTGTGATCTCTGCCAAACTTCTTTGACTAAAATGTAAAGATAAGGCTTGTCTGAATATCAAGAATATATCACTTTATCATTAACGTCAGACTTCAGTTTTTCAGAAAGAAAACAATAAACAGATTATTTTGGCTGTCCTGGAACTCACTCTGTAGACCAGGCTGGCCTTGAACTCACAAAGATCTATCTGCCTGCATCTGCCTCCCGAGTGCTGGGATTAAAGGAGTGTGCCAGCGGGAGGACTCCTTTTTAAATTAAAATTTTTTTAATTTTTAAAAATTTTATTTATTTTTGTATGTGTATGAATGTACTGTCTGCATGTAGGTCTGTGCACCAGTGTCATGCAATGCCACGGAGGTCAGAAGAGGGTCTCGGATTCCCCTGGAACTGGAGTTCTCCTGGAATTGGAGTTACAGATGGTTCTTAGCCACCACGTGGGCACTGGGGATCAAACTCGGGTCCTCTGCAAGAGGAGTCGGTGCTCTTAACTGCTAGGCCATCTCTCCAGCCCCTTAAATTAAGTTTTTAATAGGACTCTTTCTACTGAGTAGTTTGGGACTTCTCTATAATGCTGTTCACTCTACCCTCTAAGTCACTGGCCCCGGGAGATGCTACCTCCCAGCTTCATTCATATACCTTGCTCTCAGTATACTTTCCTTACTCTAATTTTAAGATTTCTGAGAATCATTGATTGGATGTACCAGAAAGTCAATTTAAATGTGTATATAATCTATGTAAGACACCGAACTAAAAAAAATTTTTTATTGAGACAGGGTCTCCCTATAGCCCCAGCTGGCCTGGAACTCACTCTGTAGACCAGGCTGGCCTTGAACTCACAGACACTTCTGCCTCTGCCTCCCAAGTGCTAGGATTAAAGGCATGCACCACCACACCTGGCTTAAAGATGGTTCTTAGCTGCTATATGAGTGCTGGGAATCAAACCCGGTCCTCTGCAAGAGCAGTCGGTGCTCTTAACCACTGAGTCATCTCTCCAGGCCCCTCCCCAACTAAATATGCATTTGAATATATTTTATTTTTATGTCTATGAGTGTATTGGCTACATGTGTGTATGTACACCCCTGTTGTGCAATGGCTGAGGAGGTCAGAAGAAGGTGTTGGATGCCCTGGAATTAGAATTACAGACAGCTGTTAGCCACCATATGAGTGCTGGGAACTGATCCCAGGTTCTCTGCAAAAGCAGTGTGGTGGTTTGAATGAGTATCCACCAAAGGCTTTAAGTATTCAGACATTTGTCTCCAGTTGGTGGCACTGTTTTTGGAGGTCTTAGAAGGTGTGGCCATGCTAGAGGAAGTACGTTATTGGGGGCAGGCTTAGTGAGTTTAATAAGCCTCGTGGTCTCCAGTCGCCCTCTCTCTGCTTCCTGTGCTCATTGCGAGATGTGACCCTCAGCTTGCTGTTCCAGCTCCAGCTGCCATGCCTTCCACCACAATGGACTCTAATTCCCTGGAACCATCAATTGTAAACTCAAATAAACTCTTCCTTTTATAAGTGTAAGGACAGACCCCAATGGACGTGCTGAGAGAAACCAGGCCGTCAGGAGGAAAGTTTCCAATTACAGCCCAAAATAGCTTACTCATGGCTTGCTCAACCGTATTGCTTAACCCTGCCCACAAGCAGATGTTCAAAGCTGTTATATACGTGACAGTTGGAAGGTTTCACTGCTTGTGTGGGAATTACTTGAGCGGGAATTATGCAATGTTAATTTTTAAGCCCATTGGATAATAGGTAAGGCATGTTTAAATTGATAGGTTACAATTGTATGTGCTGGTACAAAATGATTGGCCCCCAAAAAAGCGCGGGCCTCAGGACAATGGCCTGAAGGACCTATAAATGTAACCCGACCCCTTTGTTCGGGGTCTTGCCTATCTCGCCCTGACCTGCACATCGGGAAGGAGGCTTGACCCTGGCTAGCCAGCCTCGCAATAAACGCCTGCTTGCATATTGCATTCTTTGCTGTTCCTTTGTTGGTGCGGGGATCTCCAGACTTGGGTTCGAATGAACTTAACATTTGGAGGCCCCAGCGAGATACCCCACCGATAAATGGACACAGGGAATGGGCCTGCGTCTGGAACGTGCACCGGTGTCCTGTATCTGGTCTGTATCTGATAGCCGCGGCAGGGTAATGGCCAACCCTGACTGGGAAGGAGAGGGGCTCCTTCTAGGAGGTTTTTATTCCTCCCTGGTTTTGAGGTTCTTTATACTTCCTGGTTTTGAGAGGAACTCCTCTCCAGGCAACCTGGCACTAGGCAAGGGATTGGAGGAATTCCCCCTCCTGGAAGTCAAGACCACATGGACGCCATTTGGGCAGATTCGGGAGCTCCCAGGTAGTGGTAGTGAATGTGGTGTGCACCTGAGTGAGAGAAGGACCGGTCCGAGCGAGTGCAGAACCGTGAGACTGACTCAGTGGCTTACTGACTGGTATGTGATAGGAGTCTCGTTTTCGTTTGCTGTCGGCATTCTTTGTATTTGTTTCCTGCTGTTCATCTTTCCCACTATGGATCAATCTGTATCTACTCCTAAAGACTTGCTCCTAAGTCATTTTTCAGAGGTCCAGAAGAAAGCTCAAAACATGGGCTTTGTGATCAGAAAAGGTAAGTTTGACACTTTTTGTTCCTCAGAATGGCCTGCCTTTGGAGGAGGATGGCCCCCAGCCAGATCCCTTTCCCGGGATGTTATTGCATGGGTCACAGGGATTGTAATTCAACCAGGAAAACGCGGGCATCCTGACCTAATCCCTTATATCAGAATATGGGAAGTTCTTGATGAGCCTCCTGAGTGGCTTGCTCCATTCCTAAACCCCAACACACCCCTTCCCATCCTGGCTCTTGAGTCCCGAAAGACCTCAGCGGAATCCAGGCCCCTATACTCCCTGCCTCAGCCCCCTGAACCTTTGCCTCCAAAGAAACCCGTCCTCCCAGAATCACAACCTTCCTTTCTCAATCTCGAGGTAGAGGTCGAGAGACTTCCCCCTTATGCTCCCCGATCACAATCCTTGACTCCCAGGACCCCCCCCCCCCACCTGTGCTGGACTCCTCCGATGAGTGATGGCCTAACCCTCCAGACCTGGAAGAGGCGCCCCGTCGTCTCNCCCCCCCCCCCCGACTGTGCTGGACTCCTCCGATGAGTGATGGCCTAACCCTCCAGACCTGGAAGAGGCGCCCCGTCGTCTCCGCCTCTGCGCGGCAGACCCTGTTTCCTCCACCTCCGACCCCCTTGAGACAGTTCCCCTCCTACCGGTGCACACTGTCACAGGTGCAGGTCTCGGAGGACAACAATATCAGTACTGGCCCTTTTCCTCTAGTGATCTGTATAACTGGAAGTCACAAAATCCTCCATTCTCACAGGACCCTAAAGGTCTTATGGGGCTGATAGAATCTATTATGTTCACTCATGCACCTACCTGAGATGATTGCCAACAACTTTTAAGAACCCTTTTCAGCACTGAGGAAAGGGAGAGAATTGTTTTGGAGGCTCGCAAGAATGTGCCAGGAGAAGACGGCCACCCTACGGCTCTCCCCAACTTGATTGATGAAGCCTTCCCATTAACTAGACTGGACTGGGACTATGGGACCATCACAGGTAGGGAGCGTCTCCGAGTCTACCGCCAGACTCTAGTAGCAGGTCTCCGGGCAGCCGCCAGGTGGCCAACCAATTATTTAAAAGTAAGAGCAATTATACAAAGGGAAACCGAAAGCCCGGCCGTTTTCCTAGAATGATTGTATGACACCTACAGGCAATACAGTCCACTAGACCCCAAAAATGAGATTAACCGCCCCACAGTCCTTTTCTCCTTCATAAGCCAATCCACGTCGGACATATGAAAAAAACTCAATTCTAGAGAAAATATTGGGACCATTACCATAGCTACAGCACTACAAGTGGTAGAAAAGCTATATAACACCCGGGAATCAAAGGAAGAGAGAGAGGATAGAAGAAAGGAGGATAGAGATTACCAGACAAAGGAGAACAGGCAAGTTCAAAAGGAAATGGTAAGGGTTCTTTTGGCGGGGGCTGGGAGGACAGCCCCTCTGTCTGATCGGAAAGAAGGGGCTCGCCGCCAGCGATTGGGCAAGGACCAGTGTGCCTATTGTGAGAAGCTCAGACATTGGAAAAACGAGTGTCCAGAGTGGGGGAGGGAAAGAGGCAGGTTGAGAGAAGATAGAAGGACCTACTGCAGAGAGGAGAAGGGAGAGGGAGACTGGGCTAAGGTGTTAGTAACAGGGGAAGATGACTGAGGGAGACGGGACTCGGATCCCCTCCCTGAGTCCTGGGTAACGATGTACATGGAGGGGAAACCCATGGGATTTATGGTCAATACGGGGGCACAGCATTCTGTTCTTACCCAGGATCACGGTCAATTAAGAAAGGACAAAACAAGCATAGTGCAGGGGGCAATCGGGTCGAAGGCTTACCCATGGACCACCAGTCGTAAAGTCGACTTAGGACGACACTAGGTCACGCACTCATTCCTGGTAGTCCCCGATAGTCCGGCGCCACTGTTGGGGAGGGACCTCCTGACCAAAGTCAGAGCCAGAATACATTTTGAACCAGGGGGAATCCGGGTCACAGATGGACAGGGAGCCCCATTACATATCTTGACCTTATCCACCCATGATGAATACAGATTATTCAGGAAGCCCGAGAACCTACAGGTGCCCCCTAACGTGACCTACTGGATAGATAGATACCCCTCCGCATGGGCTGAGTTGATGGGCATTGGTTTTGCTAAACACGTTACTCCAATAATTGTGGAACTGAAGGCCACCGCTCGACCAGTCAGAATAAAACAATACCTGGTGCCGGATGAGGCCCAGAGAGGCATCTCCCCGCATACCCACAGGCTGTTACAGGAGGGGGTATTGAGGCCCTGTTTTTTGGCATGGAACACGCCTCTCCTGCCAGTACAAAAGCCAGGAGGGAAAGACTACTGCCTGGTGCAAGACTTAAGGCAAGTAAATGCATGCATGGAAGATATACACCTCATGGTGCCAAACCCATACACCCTCTTGGGGCACCTGAGTCCTACCCTCCAATGGTATACCACCCTGGACCTGAAGGATGCCTTGTATGCCAGTATTCCCTTGGCAGAGAGCAGCCAGGCTTTATTTGCCTTTGAATGGCAAGAAGAAGGAAAAAGTCAACAACTGACATGGGCTAGACTGCCCCAAGGGTTTAAAAACTCTCCAACCCTGTTCAATGAAATTTTGGGACAGGATCTAGAGCCCTTTAGAAAGGCCAACCCAGAGGGGACTCTGCTGCAGTACGTGGATGACCTACGGTTGGCAGCCCCATCCAGAAGCAGTTGCCAGCGAATGACAGGCCATTTACTGACACTCCTAGGGGATTTAGGTTACCGGGCCAGTGCAAAGAAGGCTCAGATCTGCCAAACCCAGGTGACCTACTTAGGGTACAAACTGAAGGGTGGGGCCAGATGGCTGACTGAGGCTATGAAAGAAACCATCCTCCACCTGCCTACTCCTACTTCACTGAGAGGAGTTAGGGAGTTTCTAGGGTCAGTAGGCTACTGCCGCCTCTGGATTCCTAATTTTGTGGAGATTGCTCGACCCCTCTATGAGGCCACCAAAGAGACCAAAATTTGGGAATGGAGAGAAGGCCAACAAAGAGCCTTTGAAAAACTGCGAGAGGCCCTCCTACAGGCACCGGCCCTGGCCCTCCCAGACCCCCTAAAACTTTTTATCCTATATGCAGACGAGAAGAGGGGGGTGGCCAAGGGAGTGCTGACTCAAAAGCTCGGTCCATGGAAATGCCCAGTGGCATACCTGTCCAAACGCCTGGATGCAGTAGCCGCGGGTTGGCCCCCACACTTGAGAATCATAGGCACGGTTGCTCTTCTGGTAAAGGAGGCTGACAAGCTGACATTCGGACAGCAGTTATGTGTGATAACCCCACATCCCATTGAAGGAGTACTGAAGCAACCCCTGAGTAAGTGGATGACTAATGCCCGCCTCACGCACTATCAAGCCCTACTGCTGGATAGTCCTCGAGTGACATTTGCCTGCCCCACCAGCCTCAACCCGGCAAGCTTACTGCCCATGCCAGAACAGAAGCCTCCGATTCACGACCGCCTGGAAATTCTGGCTAACACCACCCAAGTCCGCCCTGATTTGAGAGACGTCCCCCTGGAAAATTGCCCAACCCGCTGGTACACAGACGGAAGCAGCTACGTACAGGATGGAGTGCACAGAGCCAGGGCAGCCATAGTGGATCAGGATGGGCATGTGGTGTGGAGTAGAGCCTTGGCCCCCAGTACGTCAGCACAAAAGGCCGAATTGATAGCTCTGGCTGAAGCCCTCGAGCAGGCGCAGGGATGACGCATCAACATCTACACAGACAGCAGGTATGCATTTGCTACCTTACATGTACACGGGCCATCTACCGGGAACGGGGATTCCAAACAGCGGATGGAGAAGAACTTAAAAACCTCACTGAGATACAGCGATTGTTAAAAGCAGTAGACCTGGGGCTGGAGAGATGGCCTAGTGGTTAAGAGCGCCGACCACTCTTGCAGAGGACCCGGGTTCGATCCCCAGCACCCACATGGCGGCCAAGAACCGTCTGAAACTCCAATTCCAGGAGAACTCCAGTTCCAGGGGAATCCGACACCTTCTTCTGACCTCCGCGGCATTGCACGACACGGGTGCACAAACCTGTATGCAGACTGTACATTCATACACATACAGAAATAAATAAAATTAAAAAAAAAAAAGCAGTAGACCTGACAAAAGCGGTGGCTGTCATCCACGTCCTGGGGCATCAAAAGGGCATGGTTACTGAAGCAATAGGAAACAGGAGAGCGGACGAGGAAGCCCGCCGGATAGCCCGGGAAGGGACACCCCCGACTGCACTCTCCCTCTGGCTCCCGGACCCAGAGCTCCCCTCACTCCCTCTGCAACTGAACTACTCAACTGAAGATCTACAGTGGTGGCCAACGGGGGGGGGGGATTGAAGGACAAAGGAGTGGCAATATACCCCTGAGGGTGTCCTTATTCTCCTACGAGATCTCGGTACTTTCCTAGCACAAAATTTGCACCCACCTGAGCAGCAGGAAAACTTCCAAACTATTTGCAACAGCGTAACTGACTTTCCCAGAGCAAGCGGGACGATTACAGCAGATCTCTGATGCGTGCCGAGTGTGTGCCCAAATGAAACCAGCCTGGCAGAGCGGAGTCCATACAGGTACTAGGGAGGTGGGAAGAAGTCCTGGGAGAAGCTGGGAGATAGACTTCACTGAGGTAAGACCTGGGAGGTATGGATACCACTACTTGCTCGTTATGGTAGATACCTTTTTGGGTTGGGTGGAGGCTTTTCCAACTAAGAGGGAAACCAGTAAAACAGTCATTAAAGTACTCTTAGAGGAAGTGATTCTCAGATATGGGGTCCCGGAACAGATAGGGTCAGATAATGGGCCGGCTTTCGTAAGCAGAGTCTTGCAAGGGCTTGCTCAAGTGCTGGGGACTAATTGGAAATTACATTGTGAATATAATCCCTGGAGCTCTGGGCAGGTAGAAAGAATGAACAGGACGTTGAAAGAGACTTTATCCAAATTATGCTTGGTGACTAGCGGAGACTGGGTGACTCTCCTTCCCTTCGCGGTATTTTAGGCCAGAAACACTCCCTATGTTAAGGGGCTAACCCCGTTCGAAATTATGTACGGAGCTCCACCCCCCCCCCATTGTTAGAAGAGCTCTCCCGAGGCCTGATGGTGTCCCAGAGTATCACTCAACCCTCACTGCTCTCTCCAAGATTCATAAACAAATCTGGTCCATAGTCAGGGAATTTCATGAGAGTAGGAGGGAAAAACCCCAGGCCATGATTATAAAGAAGGAGAAACAGTTTGGGTAAAAAGACGTAGTGCTAAGACCTTAGAACCCCGTTGGAAGGGACCCTATGTCATTTTCCATGTTACCCCCACTGCCCTTAAGGTCAATGGAATTGGGCCATGGATACACTCCTCCCATGTCAGACGGGCAGGAAGCCATCCAGAATGGAATGTACAACAACATCCAACAAATCCTCTCAAACTCTGACTAGTTCGAGACCCTGGAAGTCAGTCTCTTGTACCCTCCGCGGCTTGTTAACGGTAGCACTTACTCTCTGTATGACTCTGACCCTACTATCTGGAGTGGTCTCATCTGCCGACAACCGCAACCCTCACCAGCCATTTAAGCAGACGTGGGTCATCTGGAGTGGAGAGAACTACGAAGAATACAACACCACTGTGAGGCAGCAGCACTACATCAGTGCTTCCCAGAATTGTATTTCTCTCTCTTTTTTTTTTTTTTTTAATTATTATTTATCTTTGTATGTGTATGAATGTACTGTCTGCATGCAGGTCTGTGCACCCGTGTCGTGCAATGCCGCGGAGGTCAGAAGAGGGTCTCGGATTCCCCTGGAACTGGAGTTCTCCTGGAATTGGAGTTACAGACGGTTCTTAGCCGCCATGTGGGTGCTGGGGATCGAACCCGGGTCCTCTGCAAGAGCGTCGGTGCTCTTAACCGCTAGGCTATCTCTCCAGTCCCCGGGAATTGTATTTCTCTCTAGAACATGCATGGACAGATGGGGGATTCCAAGGACCCAACGCAATGAGGCCCTGGGCCACAATGAGGCGTAATGGGTTCTTCACGTGCCCAGGTTATAAAACTAGAAAGGAAGGCAGTAAAAGGTGTGGGGGGCCCATCGCCTATTACTGTGCAGAGTGGAGTTGTGTGGATTCCACTGATGGATGCTGGAAATGGAAGGTAACTATGAACTGATTCGAGTAGAGTTTGCAGCCCTTTTAAAGTGCAGTTCCCGGGGAGTAAACTACAGTCCTCACATGACCCTGTTAAAAATTACCTTTACCGACAAGGGAAAACAAGATGAACGCTGGACTAGTGTACTCAATTGGGGCCTAATGCAGTATGCCCGACCACGGCATGGCCTCATTTTTCAAATCCTACTCAGAGTGGAGCCCTTATCCAAGTTGGTGGGTCCAAACCCTGTACTAAGGAGCCCCGGCAGATTAGGCTCTGGGGCTCCACGGTCAGTAAAAACCCAGACACAGAAGCCAGTAAAGGTCCAGGCATCCACAATTCCCAACCCCACAATCCAGGCATCCACATTTCCCAACTCCACAATCCAGGTAACCACATCAATCCACCCTATGCCTCGTAGATCTCTTGAATCCATTATGCAGGCCGCATATATGGCTCTAAACCACACTGCTCCAAACCTGACTGAAGCTTGTTGGCTATGTTTTTCTGCCCCCCCCCCATTCTATGAGGCAGTCGGGACTAACGGTTCCTATATGGTCACCATCACTGCACTTCGTGGCAGGTGGGATCCTCGCCCTGGCGTTGGGATGACTATGACTCAAGTAACAGGCATGGGACTTTGTGTAGGAAATGTCCCTTCGAACAAAAGCAAGCTGTGTGCCCATACTATAACAACACCAGGTTGGAACAATTCTGTATGGGTAACACCAGATCAGGGCGCTCGGTGGGTGTGCTCACATACTGGATTAACTCCACACTTGGCCGGGTTCGTGTTTAATCAGTTCCAAGAGTTCTGCCTGATGATTGTAATTGTGCCCAGGATAATCTACCACCCCCCTGAGTACCTCATCCAATATTAGTCCAGCGGGACCGACAGACAATACAGAAATAAGAGAGAGCCCATAACCGTGATGACCTGTTCGGAATAGGACTAGCGGGAGCAGGGACAGGTATCGCTTCTCTAGTCACCTAGAACTCTGGCCTATCTTCCCTGAGGGCTGCGGTCGACAAAGACCTAGACCGAATAGAAAAATCCATTAGCCATCTAGAAAAATCTCTGTCCTCACTTGCTGAGTTGGTCCTCTAAAACAGGAGGGGACTAGACTTGATGTTCCTAAAAAACGGGGGGCTCTGTGCAGCCCTGGGTGAAGAGTGTTGTTTTTATGCAGATCACACTGGGATTGTGAGGGATTCCATGACCAAACTGAGAAAAGGGTTAGAAGAATGAAAACGACAGAGAGAGAGAGGCTCAAGAGAGCTGGTACCAATCCTGGTTTAACCAATCTCCGTGGTTTGCAACCCTCCTCTCTGCCCTAGCCAGACCTATAATTATTCTCTTACTCATTGTCACAATCGGTCCATGGATCCTAAACCGGCTCATAGGGTTCATAAAGGACAGAATTAACTCAGTGCAACTTCTAGTCCTAAGACAACAGTATCAAGCCCTTCCCCAGGAAAAACCCCAGCATGAGGATGCATCCTCATTGTAACTAGAAAAGGGGGGGAATGTAAGGACAGACCCCAATGGACGTGCTGAGAGAAACCAGGCCGTCAGGAGGAAAGTTTCCAATTACAGCCCAAAATAGCTTACTCAACCGTATTGCTTAACCCTGCCCACAAGCAGATGTTCAAAGCTGTTATCCACGTGACAGTTGGAAGGTTTCACTGCTTGCATGGGAATTACTTGAGCGGGAATTATGCAATGTTAATTTTTAAGCCCATTGGATAATAGGTAAGGCATGTTTAAATTGATAGGTTATAATTGTATGTGCTGGTATAAAATGGCCCCCAAAAAAGCGCGGGCCTCAGGACAATGGCCTGAAGGACCTATAAATGTAACCCGACCCTTTTGTTCGGGGTCTTGCCTATCTCGCCCTGACCTGCACGTCGGGAAGGAGGCTTGACCCTGGCTAGCCAGCCTCACAATAAACGCCTGCTTGCATATTGCATTCTTTGCTGTTCCTTTGTTGGTGCGGGGATCTCTGGACTTGGGTTCGAATGAACTTAACATAAGTTCCTTGGTCATGGTGTTTTATCACAGCAACAGAAAAGTGACTAATACAAGCAGCTACTGCTTTTAACCACTGAGCCATCTGCATATATATCCTAAATGCAAAGGTATGGGATTTACAAAAACATACTCTTTCTTCAAGGAACATATATTTTTTATTTTTATTTTTTTATTATTTTTATTTTTTTGGTCTTTTCGAGACAGGGTCTCCCTGTAGTCCCAGCTGTCCTGAAACTAACTCTGTAGACCAGGCTGGCCTTGAACTCACAAAGATCCGCCTGCCTCTGCCTCCCGAGTGCTAGGATTAAAGGAGTGCGCCACCACGCCCGGCGGAACATATATTTTTTAGAATGGAACAAATGGATAAATCTTCAGTAGAAAATAAGGCAGAAAAGGCCCTAAGGAATATATAGTATTAAATGAGATTTCAGGAGAGGCTTATTTTCTTTTATTACTTTCATAAATAAATAAAAACTAAGAACTGAGCATGGTAGTTCATGCCTTTATTACCAGCACTCAGTAGGCTGAGACAGGAGGACTACCATGAATTTGGCCAGCCTGAGCTACAGAGTGATTAGTTCCAGGCCAGCTTTGGTTATAGTGTGAAACCTATCACATCAGAAAAATAAACCCTCTAAAACAAAAGCAAGAATTACTAAACTCTTCAACCTCATAAACCTGTAATAGCTTTTATTAATCATTGCTTATAGAGGAGAAAATTTACACAAATGAAATGAGTGCTCAAGAACACATGGTAATGTGGAGCTGGAACTGTTAGAATCTAACTACAGCAAATGGCTCCTTGTGAATCATATGGTTTCTAAGTGTCTATGTGGTTCCCTGGGCTTGGCTATGCCACTTGCTTGGCCAACAGGACATCTACAAATAAGTCAAAAGTAAAGCTTAATGAATGTTTTTGAGACTCAAAACCTTAGGCTGGTTTAAGCAGTCACATGAGTTGTATGTTCTTGGGCAAATAACTTTTCAGTTAATTCATAAACTTGTAGGAAATAAGATGATTGTTTCAAGCCATTAAAATACAGGATTTAAGGCTGGATGGGATGGCGCACACCTTTAATCCTAGCACTTGGGAGGAAGAGGCAGGTGGATCTCTGTGAATTCAAAGTCAGCCTGATCTATATAGTGAGTTCCAGGACAGCCGGAGCTACAGGGAGACCCTGTCTCAAAAAGACAATAAATAAATAAATAAATAAATAAATAAATAAATAAATAAATAAATAAATAAATAAATAAATGGTTTGCTATAAAATAGGTATCTGACAAGAAAAATAAATATTCAGAACTAGAATGTAGTTATGGCAGAAGCCTAAACTATTGGTCAATGGCTTTGAGTCTGAACAATTGGGGCTTGTCCTAGTTTGTCTTCCATTGCTGTGACAAAACACTCCGACCGACACCAACTTGGGGAGGAAAGGGTTTATTCAGCTTACATCTCCTGGGTCACAGTTCATCACTTAAGGAGCCCAAGGCAGGAACTCAGGGCAAGAACCTGGAGGCAGGAGCTGAAGCACAGGTCATGGAGGAATGCTGTTCACTGGCTTGCTCCCCTGGCTCATGCCCAGCCCGCCTTCTTATACAGTACACAACAACCTACCCAGGGTGGCACCACTCATTGTGGGCTGGGCCCTCCCACACTGCTCGACCATCAAGACAATACTCCACAGATATGGCCACAGGCCAATCCAATGGAGCCAATTCCCGAATTGAGGCTCCCTCAACCCAGGTGTGTCAAATTGTCACTAAAGCTATCCAGCACAGGGCTAGAGGTAAAGGTTGAGAAATGGTTAATTTCTTAGCATAAGCTGAAAAAGCAGTGAGGAAACTGTTAGTAGAGAACTGAGAAGGAGCACACTGTCACATGGTAGTGAAGCAACCAGAAAAACCATTTCATGTAGTAACTGGAAAGACAGGCATCTTTTACTATCTATAATATATGGTATTTAGGGGCTGGAGAGATGGCCTAGCAGTTAAGAGCACCGACTGCTCTTGCAGAGGACCCGGGTTCGATCCCCAGTACCCACATGGTGGCTGAGAACTGTCTTTAACTCCAGTTCCAGGGGAATCCAACACCCTCTTCTGACCTCCGCAGCATTGCACAACATGGGTGCACAAACCTACATGCAGACAGTACATTCATACACATAAAAATAAATAAAATTTAAAAAATGGTATTTAATAAACCTAGAGATCTAGATATGCAGGTAGAATGCTAAAAATGCTAACTGGCTTTTATTGTATATGGTAAAATATGAGAGAGATAAACTAAAAAGAATGTTTAGTCTACAAGCACAATAAAGGGGCAAAGACTTGCTAGGCTGACAATAAAGCTGCTTCATATTTTCAGTATATCCAGAAAGATTCCCAAAGAAAGAAACAGTATTAGGAAAAAGATTAAAAAGTAAAGGGGTGGGCCAGGAAAATGGCTCAGCCAGTATAGGACTTAACCACGTAAGCCTGGTAACCCGAGTTTGATCCCCAGAATCCACGTAGAGGTGGAAGGAGAGAACTAACTCCCCAAAGTGATCCTCCACATGGATGCTATGGTGCACATCCCCATACAAACATAATACACATCATACACACACAATAATAACAATGACAACAATAATAATAATGATGATAATAAATTAAAAGTATGAGCTAAGTGTGGTGACATATACTTTAATCCCAGAACTTGGGAGGTAGCAGCAGGAGTTTAAGATCATCCTTAGCTGCATAGTAAGTATGAGGTTAGCCTGGTTTAAAAGAGATACTGTTGGGGCTGGAGAGATGGCCTAGCGGTTAAGAGCGCCGACCGCTCTTACAGAGGACCCGGGTTCGATCCCCAGTACCCACATGGCGGCCGAGAACCGTCTGAAACTCCAATTCCAGGAGAACTCCAGTTCCAGGGGAATCTGAGACCCTCTTCTGACCTCCGCGGCATTGCACGACACGGGTGCACACACCTGCATGCAGACAGTACATTCATACACATACCGAAATAAATAAAAATTAAAAAAAAAAAAAAAGAGATACTGTTGTCTGAAAAAAAAAAATTAAAGGCATAAAGATCTGAGAGATTGCAGATGGTGACTGGAAGAGCTCTCAATTACATAAGTATCTTTGAGTTTGAGTTTTAAGAAAATTAGCCCACAGTAGCCCCACTCTCAGTTCAAATAGAAAGGTCTGTCCCATGAAGAATCATGAGTGTGGGGCTGGGGAGAGGGCTCAGCGGGTGGGAGCACCAACTGCTCTTGCAGAGGACCTGGGTTCAATTCCCAGCACCCACATGGCAGCTAAGAACTGTCTTTAAGCCAGGCATGGTGGTGCACACCTTTAATTCTAGCACTTGGGAGGCACAGGATCTCTGTGAGTTCAAGGCCAGCCTGGTCTAGAGCCTGAGTTCCAGGCCAGCTGGGGCTAGAGGGAGACTCTGTCTCAAAAAATAAATAAATAAATAAATATGAATATGACTTTCTATAACATGGAGTGAATAGAAATCTCAAGTTTTAAAAAATATAGAATTGTACAGTGAATATTTATAGCTACTACTTAAATGTTTACATACTATCATTTTAAGCTTCTAAATATCCATTTAAGAAAAAAAATCTTTTTATTCGAGGGATTTTCAAACAAAAATACTCTCGCCGGGCGTGGTGGTGCACGTCTTTAATCCTAGCACTTGGGAGGCAGAGGCAGGCAGATCTTTGTGAGTTCAAGGCCAGCCTGGTCTACAGAGTGAGTTCTAGGACAGCTGGGGCTACAAGGAGACCCTGTCTCAAAAAGACCAAAAAAAAAAAAAAACAAACAAAAAAACCCAAAAATACTCTCATGGATTCATCACCAGATTTAGGAGATACTAACCCAGCCACTCTTGCTTCGCTCCTTCTCCAGATAATGCTAAGTACATGCCAAATTGTATATCATCTCATCTGAAAATGGTTCAACAGCCTATTTGAAAAAATGACTAGCAGTGATTATGGCTGCCACTTATTAAATTAATTACTTTGAGCCAATTACTGTATGCTGAGCACTATGTGTAAAACAGCTTTTACAAGAATAACTCAGTTAACTGAATAATAAACTAATATAAAACAACAGTTCTTTGAGGTAAGCAGCATTTCCTCTGTACAGAAAGAAGCTAGGCTGACAGGCGAAGGAATCTGCTCAAATTCACACAGCTGGGGCACTGCAGGTTGGATTGCAGCCCAGGGTTCCAGGGCTCTAAAGGCTATGCTCTTTGCATATCAATAGAAAACTAATCAAAATCCCAAACACAGCATGTACAAAATTTAGAGTCTTTCTAAAAGTAAAATACCAGGCAAGAGTCATTTATTTAAAGTCATTTTATTTGAAGCCTAAAACTTTTTCAAGTTAGTAAACTGATTCTGTAATCATGTGGGAAGAATAAATTAAAAAACTAAAAAAGAAAAATTTAGAGAAAAATAAAGCCTGTGATTTTAAACTTTAATACTTGTTATGAAGCAGTTACTACTGCATAGTTTGCTTTGTTTTCCGTGTGTGTGTGTGTGTGTGTGTGTGTTTTCCCCCAATATCAGGAACTGACCCAGAGCCATGCATATGCCATGCAAGCATAATGTATAATGTATAAATATCACAATACACTAATATATTACTTAGTAGAATACAGAAAGAAAGCCAAACATGTTTGAAAAATTAATCACTTGTTGCTGGGCATGGTGGCACACGTCTTTAATCCCAGCACTTGGGGGGCAGAGGCAGGTGGATCTCTGTGAGTTCAAGGCCAGCCTGGTCTACATAGTGAGTTCCAGGCCAGCTGGGACTAAAGGGAGACCCTGTCTCAAAAATACTCAAAATACCCCCCCCAAAAAAAGAAAAAAGAAAAATTAATCATTTGTGATAAAGATAACATTTTAAACCCTTATCAAAAGATATATTTTTACAAATGTTGGGCCAACTGGCTGTCAAATAAGGGGGACTGGATCCATATCTTATAACATGGATAAATATTTAGATGGATTAATGATTTAAATGTGAAATACTATACTATAAATTTAAGAAAACATTGTTTTGCTATAGAAAAAAGTATGTATTTGTTGGAAAAATCCATTAATATCCTTTTATTAGTTACATCTAAACTGTTTTCATACATTTTCACTTTATCACATCTAGTATATTCATAAATTAAAAATTTTAAATTTATTTGTATTTTATGTGTATGAGTGTTTTAACCACATGTGTGCAGTGCCCTTGGAGGGCAGAAGAAATGGTCATATTGCCTGGAACTGTAGTTACAATGGTTGTTGGCAGCCATGTGGGTGTGGGGAACTGATCCTGGGTCCTCTTCTGAGCAATTCACTGCTGAGCTGTGTCTCCACCCCTATAATCAGAAATTTACTAAGTCTGTCTTAACAGGGTAGAATTGCATTCCTGTTCACCGAAATTGAGGAAAAGCAGAGAAACACAGTAAAATATATAAACAATAACATATCAGTACAATCATGAAGGACTCCAGAAAATACCAGCCAGAATGATAGTCCTGTTGGATAATATTCTTATGGCCTTGGAGACAGTCTTGCAAAATTTGACACAAAGAAAATAACAGATACATTTCAGTAGCTTAAGCCAGACCTGGTGTCACACGCCTTTAATCCCAGCACTTGGGAGGCAGAGGCAGGCAGATCTCTGTGAGTTCAAGGCCAGCCTGGTCTACATAGTGAGTTCCAGGCCAGCTGAGGCTACAGGGAGAACCTGTAAAAAAAAAAGGATATTCCTTCACCTATGATTTCCTACTAAAATTATACAATATTTTATACATATAAACATGTTGGTTTTTAACAGGATAATAGTTTGGTCGCAGAAAAATATTTCGAGTAAATGTAAATATCCACTAATAAAGTAGCAACTAAAAAGTAAGATGGGAACTGGAAAGATGGCTCACTGTTTAGAGCACTCACTGGCTGCTCTTGCAGAGGACCCAAGTTCAATTTCCAGCATGACATCTGTACGTAACTCAAGTTTCAGGGGAATCCTCCTCTGAACTTTGCAAGCACTGGACTACATTGGTGTACTTACACACATGCAGGAAATATACTCATATTTTTATTTATTTATTTTTTGTTCTTTTTGAGAAAGGGTCTCCCTTTAGTCCCAGCTGGCCTAGAGTTCACTATGTAGACCAGGCTGGACTTGGACTCACAGAGATCTGCCTGCTTCTGCCTCCTTACTGCTGGGATTAAAGGTGTGCCCCACCACACCCAGCTACTCATATTTTTCTTTTCTTTTTTTTTTCTTTTTTTTTTTTTTTTTTTTTTCTTTTGGTCTTTTCAGAGACAGGGTTCTCCCTGAGCCCAGCTGTCCTTGGGAACTCACTCTGTAGATCAGGCTGGCTTGAACTCACAGAGATACTACCTGCCTCTCTAGCCTCAAGATGCTAGATTAAAGGGCATGCACTACCCACAATCTGGCCTTGAAATCTGGGTTTTCTACAAGAACAATCAGTGCCCTTAACTGCTGAGCCAACTCTATAGCCCCAGTAAAGTAATGTGGCAGGGCTGGAGAGATGGTTCAGAGGTTAAGAATATGTAGTGCTCCTGTAGAGAATCTGAGTTGGGTTCCCAGGACCTATGTCAAGTGGCTCATAACTGCCTGTAACTCCAGGCCAACTGCACACCCTCTTCTGGACTCCAAAGGGCTAGTGTGCTGTACAAACATTAACATACATAGAGCATACATATATGTACATACATACATACACACCAAAAGTAAACAATAAGATCTTCATTATAAATAATATATATATAATATATAATTTATATTATATATATATATATATATATATATATTAGTCTTTTTCGAGACAGGGTCTCCCTTTAGCCCCAGCTGGCCTGGAACTTGCTCTGTAGACCAAGGCTGGCCTTGAACTCAACAGAAGTCCACTGCCTGCTTACCCTGCTGGAGTGCCAGGATTAAAGGCTGTGCTACCATGCCTGGCTAATTATTTATTTATTTAGTCTTTTTGAGACAGGGTTTCCCTGTAGCCCCAGCTGGCCTGGAACTCACTACTTTGATCAGTATGGCCTTGAATTCACAGAGATCCACCTGCCACCATGCCCAGCCAAAGTAAATATTTTTTTTATTTTATTTATTTATTTTTAATTATTTTTATGTGTATGAATGTACTGTCTGCATGGAGGTTGGTGCACCTGTGTCGTGCAATACCATGGAGGTCAGAAGAGGGCGTCTGATTCCCCTGGAACTGGAGTTAAAGATGGTTCTTAGCTGCCACGTGGGTGCTGGGAATCGAAGCTGGGTCCTCTGCGAGAGCAGTCGTTGCTCTTAACGGCTGAGCAGATCTGTATTTAGTGACTTGGAACATTATTTATAAGAAATCAGATGTGGTGATACATGCCTGCAATTCCAGCATCAGGTGAAATGCGAGTTAAAGGCCAGTCAAGGCTAAAGAGAAGGTGCTGTTTTCTAAAGGAAAAAAAGTTAGTCAGGCATGTGGGCATATGCCTTTAGTTGCAGCACTTGGAAGGCAGAGGAAGGAGGATCTCCGTGAGTTTAAGGCCAGCCTGGTCTGCAGAGTGAGTCCCAGGCCAGCTGGGGCTACAGAGAGATTCTGTCTCAAAAAGACCCAAAAAAAAAGGGGGGGGCTGGAGAGATGGCCTAGCGGTTAAGAGTGCCGACTGCTCTTGCAGAGGACCTGGGTTCGATCCCCAGCACCCACATGGCGGCTGAGAACCGTCTTTAACTCCAGTTCCAGGGGAATCTGACACCCTCTTCTGACCTCCGTGGCATTGCACAACATGGGTGCACAAACCTGCATGCAGACAGTACATTCATACACATATGAAAATAAATTAATTAAAAAAAGAATATTAACAATAATTCTAAAAAAAAAGACCAAAAAAAAAGCTGTCTATGGTATGCTGTAAAGTGAAAAAGTAATAAACTGAGGTGTAAACTCTGAGGGTGGGGATTTGTTTGTTTCAGTGCCTAGATCAGTCTCTGATTGGGGTAGACTCTTTGTACTTGAGGAATGAATTATTGGTTCAGTGAATGAATAAATGAGTGGACTGATGAATGAATCAGCATGGGCTCCTTTCTGGAGAAGAATGATGTAAAGAGAGTAGACAGGGAGCAGGAAAGGTAGATGCTGAGGCCATAAACGTTTCAAAAGCAAATTTTATTTATTTATTTTTGAAATAGGGTCTTACTATATAGTCCTCGATAGTATGGAACTCAATATGTAGACTAGGCTAGCCTCAAACTTTCAGTAATTCTCCTGACTCTGTCCCTCAACTGTTGAGAGTAGTTAAAAATACATTAATTAATAGCAAAATACAGGGGCTGGAGAGATAGCCTAGCGGTTAGAGCACCGACGCTCTTACAGAGGACCCGGGTTCTATTCCCAGCACCCACATGGCGGCTAAGAACCGTCTGTAACTCCAATTCCAGGAGAACTCCAGTTCCAGGGGAATCCAAGACCCTCTTCTGCCCTCCTCAGCATTGCACGACATGGGTGCACAGACCTACATGCAGACAGTACATTCATATACATACAAAAATAAATAAAATAAATTTATAGCAATGATTAAAGATTTAAAGATTAAAATTTAGAAGAATGAGATGTGTAGGTAAAGTACCAGGTAAGTCCATTTAACAACAGAAAGGAGCACAGACAAGGCTGGTCTTGTGGACTGAGAGCTGTGGTACAGCAAGAAGCTCAGATCATGTCATAGAATTATCAATAAATCAGTGGGCAATATGAAAATGCTCAGATGAAATCAGTATTTTAAGAAATGGAATATGGGGCTAGAGAGATGGCTCAGCGGTTAAGAACACCAACTGCTCTTGCAGAGGACACGGGTTTGATTCCCAGCACCCACCTGGCGGCTAAGAACCGCCTTTAACTCCAGTTCCAGGGGAATTATACCCTCTTCTGACCTCTGAGGCATTGCATGCACGACATGGGTGCACCAACCTACATGCAGTCAGTACATTCATACACATAAAAAATAATAAATAAAAAATTTTTTTTAAATCTTAAAAAAAAGAAATGGAATATGTGGTATAATTCAGGATATACAAAATGGAGAGAGAGATAACAGTCAAAAAGATCCTGCTACAACAAGGTTGTTTCTGCCTCTTTAGTAATTTAGGAATGACATGATTAGAATGAGGACTCTAAAGTGACAACAAAAACTGAGAGCAAGTGATGATCTGATGGAAAAAATGCATAGAGGCTTCCTTCCTTAGGGAGAAATAACATTATAATAACAAGAACTGGGGCTGGAGAGATGGCCTAGCGGTTAAGAGCGCCGACTGCTCTTGCAGAGGACCCGGGTTCGATCCCCAGCACCCACATGGTGGCTGAGAACCGTCTGTAACTCCAATTCCAGGAGAACTCCAGTTCCAGGGGAATCCGAGACCCTCTTCTGACCTCCGCAGCATTGCAAGACATGGGTGCACAGACCTACATGCAGACAGTACATTCATACACATGGAATATAAATTAAAAAATTTAAAAAAAAACATGAACTTACACCTGAACCCACGAATATAGTACCAAATCCTATAAATACTATGTCTTTTTCATATATACACATATACATATTCCCACAATAAAGGTTTGTTTGTTTGTTTGTTTGTTTTGTCTTTTTGAGACAGGGTCACCCTGTACTTCCGGCTGGCCTGGAACTCACTATGTAGACCAGGCTGGCCTTGAACTTGCAGAGATCTGCCAGCCTCTCCTCCCAAGTGCTGGGATTAAAGACGTGCACCACCACACCCGGTGATAGTTTTTTTTTTTTAACAATATGCTATAATAAAAATTATGGGATGTCAAAGAGTGGCATGTTTATTATGGGGGCAACAAACCACTTTCTGATTGGTATTGTAAACCTGGTTGAGTCTGCAGCAGGGAAGGTCATAGGCCTTAATCGGGGAACCTACTACTGTTGTTTTCCTAAATGGACGTACTGCCAGACTGTTTTCTAAATACTTAGGTTTGTAACCATAGATTAGTACTGCTCTTAGCCTTCTTCAGAGAAGTTTCTTCACTCAGTGAGTGGCAATTAAATCAAAGACTCACAACTAGCAGAAGTGCTGTAAATAAGTGACTGTTGAATGTTCAGCCATAAATGGGGCATCTATACCACCGCCCCCTGCAGGAGCTCAGAGAACATGGAAGAGGGGGCAGAAAGAATATAATAGCTAGAGGATGGGGAATAGTTCTAAGAAACAATTTCTCTGCATATGATATATTACACTCAGCAACCCCATGTAGCTGTGGATATCTGCAAAGGACCTGTACAAGATTGGGTCCATCAGAGCTGAAGAGATGGCTCAGTGGTTAAGAGCACAGGCTGCTCTTCAAGAAGACTCCATTTCAGTTCTCAGCACCCATATCAGGTGGCTCATGAGGTTGGGTCCATCAATATTTCATCTTGGATGGTGGTAGGGGGCTCCTGGCAGTTAATGGTTGCTGGGGGAGAGGGCATCATTTTCTTCAACGGTATAGCCAACATTGATAGGCTATCAACGCTCCAGTAAATAAGTCTCCAATCTATGATCAGGAAAGCAGTAATAAGCTCAATGCATCACAAAGGAAAGAGGAGGTGGAAGGGGGGAGAAGGGGGAGGAGTTATAGATGGCTGTTAGCTACCACGAGGGTACTGGGAACTGAACCCCGGTCCTCCGCATGGCCAGCAAATGCTCTTAACTACTCAGCCATTTCTGCAAAAACAGCCTGATAAATACACATAATTTAAAAGTAAAATAAATCTGGGCTGGAGAGATGGCGTAGCGGTTGAGAGCGCCGACTGCTCTTACAGAGGACCAGGGTTTGATCCCCAGCACCCACATGGCGGCTGAGAGCCGTCTTTAACTCCAGTTCCAGGAGAAGCCCGACACTCTCTTCTGACCTCTGCAGCATTGCACGACACAGGTGCACAGACCTACATGCAGACATTACATTCATACACATAATAAATAAATAAACAAACAAATAAAATTAAAATTTTTTTTTAAAAGTAAAATAAATCTGGGGCTGGAGAGATGGCCTAGCGGTTAAGAGCGCCGACCGCTCTTGCAGAGGACCCGGGTTCGATCCCCAGCACCCACATGGCGGCCGAGAGCCGTCTGAAACTCCAATTCCAGGAGAACTCCAGTTCCAGGGGAATCCGAGACCCTCTTCTGACCTCCGTGGCATTGCACGACACGGGTGCACAAACCTGCATGCAGACAGTACATTGATACANAAAAAAAAAAAAAAAAAAAAAAAAAAAGTAAAATAAATCTGAAGAAACAAAACACCCAGAGAAGTTGTATCATTACAAAATAAAATAAGGGGTTCAATTACTAGCACTCACATGGCAGCTAACAACTATATGGAACTTCAGTTCTAGGGGATCTGACACACTCTTCTGACTTCTGCAGGCAATGCATGACATGGGTGGATCTAACTAACATGCAGGCAATACATGGATACACATAAAATAAAAATAAACATTAAAAAATAAAAGCATTATGGAGTGTTCCTCCATTCCATTTCACTGTACTATGCTCCTTATTTTGATGATGTGAGATGATACAGGATTTTTTTTTAAAAATAGCAGGGCATGGTGGCACATGCCTTTAATCCCAGCAGTTGGGAGGCAGAGGCAGATGGATCTCTGTGAGTTCAAGGCCAGCCTGGTCTACATAGTGAGTTCTAGGCCAGCTGGGGCTACAGAAGACCCTGTCTCAAAAAGACAAATAAATAACAAAAAATTTATGTGTAGGGATGTCTTGCCTGCATGTAAGAGTACCATAAGTGCAATACCCATATATGATCCTCTGGAACTGGAGTTCCCAGATGGTTGTTAGCTGCCACTTGGGAAGCAATCTAGAGTCCTCTGCAAGAGCAGCCAGTGCTCTTTACTGGTAAGCAATCTCTCCAGCCCCTTATTTTAAATTAAGCAATTATTATGCATGTATTACTGTTTCAGCTTCTTATCACTTTTAATTAGGTGTCAAATATTATTTGTTTTTATAAGTAAACTAGACTCAAAGTCCCAAAAGATTTATCCATTGTTAGTTATAATAATTAGAGACATACAAGATTTTCTGTTTTGCCATTTATACATGTTGACAGCATATGCTGAGATGGCACTTTGAGGTTCTACATGATCACAGCATCAAAAATTAACCTTATCTTGTTTTTGAATTTAAAAACAAAAATTCTGACTTGAAAACCAATGCACTAAAACCCCAAATCCCAACCATTAAAATCAAAATGCTAGCTGTGTGTAATCTCATCTACTTGGGAGGCTGAGGCAGAAGAATTGCATGTTTGAGACCTGAATGAGCTATACAGTGAGTTCAATGCCAGCCTGGGCAACTTGGTAAGACACCATCAAAGAAAGGAAGGAAGGAAGAAAAGAAGGAAGGAGGGAGGAATGGAGGGAGGGAGGAAGGGAGGGAGGGAGGGAGGGAAAGAGGGAGGGAAGAAGGAAGGAGTTTCAGAGGAATCTGATGCTTTCTTCTGACCTCCATGGGCAATGTATAACATATATTCAGGCAATATACTCAGACACATAAAAATAATAAAATATTTTTTAAAAAATCACATTTCTTAAGTAGAACTTCAGTGAAAATCTTTAAAACCAACACATTTCTTCCATTTAAATAATTTATGTGCTCTTATTCATAGTTGGTTAAAATATAATTTTTAAACAATCACAACCTAACACAAAGACTTGTGGTTTTCCTCTCATCTTGATTTACTTCCAAAAGAGAAAGCTCAGCATTGTGTTCTGTAATTAATTCCTTCCACACCTGCCAACTCTAAAGAGGTAAGCTGACTTCAATGATCATACTTGAGAGAGAAGAGGGGGTACTGGGACTCACCAAGGAAACAACATAATTTATCACTCTAAATTAGCTAACCAAAAAGAAATTTGTATCACATTGTCTATAATGCATAAACACGATATAGTCCTGTTTAGTGATCAATGAACATACCTATGAAACTTTTTAAATAAAATACAAACAAACCAGGCAATTTACCATTTTCAAGAATATATATATATTCTTTTATATATATATATTTGTTGTTGTTTTTGGTCTTTTTGAGACAGGGTCTCCTTATAGCCCCAGCTGGCATGGAACTCACTCTGTAGACCAGGCTGGCCTTGAACTCACAGAAATCCACTCGCCTCTGCCTCTAGAGTGCTAGGATTAAAGGCGTGCACCTCCACGCCTGGCCTTAAAGATGGTTCTTAGCCTCCATGTGGGTCCTGGGAATTGAACCTGGGTCCTCTGCAAAAGAGCAGTCGGCGCTCTTAACTGCTGAGCCATCTCTCCAGCTCAAGAATATTTTTTCCAAACCTATTATTTGTGATAACTCCCACACTGACATGACCCTGTCAAAACACAATTATCCTACAGGCCAAGCAGATGCTCACTGTGGGAAAAGGAGCTAACAAATAGTATCTGGTTTCTGGAAATAGTTAAGCTGGATTCTTTTCTGCCAGAGAAACAGATACAGCCCTGCTAGGCATCCTAATCTAGGTGTGTCAGAGTACTTTTGGGCTTGAGTATCACAGAAAGAGTTAAAAATACTTGAGACTACCAAAGAAGATTAATAAGACATTGGGGGCTGTGGCTGTCACTGTCAGGGCAGCCCTTGGAGGGAATGCCCATATCAATTCAGGTTATCAGATGGCCCGCTGACCAACATTAAACAGACTTGCTCTGGGCAGACTGAGCTGAGCTTCCTGACAGGAATCCCAATGAGAGTCCTCCACACTCCACCGCTGAGCTCTGCCATTTTTCACTGTTGCAGCTCCCTGGACATATGGGAATCCCTAGTGATGAGTACATAAAGCTGCCTTGAACTCAAGTGACGGCTCATTTCCCCTGGCTGAAGGCAGACATTAATATCCTGAGGAGATCACACCCGCCTTTCTGACCCCCATCTACTCAAGCAAAACCACTGTCCTATTTCTTCATGTAATAAGCTTTTAATGAAGAAAACCACAACCCCTTCTCTGACTGTAATATGGTTCTACATGAAAAGGTTACACAAATACATGAGATTTTGTGTCAAAGTTTTCCAAAATAACCATCCCCCGCCCCCGGAGCTTAGACTGCCACTTGCCTCCCATGGAGCTCATTCTTTCTGCTGCAGTATAGGAGATCATCTCTCTGCTCTGATAATTACAATCATCGCCCTGGTATGGCAGGTGGAGGATTAAAGAACTGATTACAAAGAGCACACTGCTATCTCCATTTTCATTACAAACCTCTCTCTTCCAGGCTCATTATTTAGCTATGAAACTGCTTCAGGCACAATCAAGACTGGAAGAAATGACAGTCCAGTGACAACCTCGATAATATAACAGAAAATGCTGCTGAGTTAATTAGAATATAAGAAAGCTAAAATATATTGGGTGAATTGGAGTTGGCACATACAGTCTCAGAAGGGTTAAAGGGAAAGATATGTAATCAGAAATGAAGAAGACAAGAAGATTTTATCTCTGAATATTATAGGCTGGTCAACAATGAGGGGGGATCTGAATCACTGTTGATGTTTAATGTTGGATCCAGTGGCCACTGCCAGGGTTCTGTGAGTTCTGAATAACCTCAGATGAGGCAGGGGCTTGAATTTTCTCTCCTCTAGAAAGCAAGTAGAGGTTAGGAGAAGTATGAAGGCTGCATGTGAAATGGCCTGTGGAAAGTACTACAGGAGGGAAATGTCATTCTGCAGAGACCTCTGTAACGAGGTAAAAAGAGGGGAACTTGGTGAGCTCCATTTAGGCATAAACTGTGTCCAAGGCTAGGAGAGATCAAGGTGAAAGTGGGAATAGGGCTGGAGAGATGGCCTAGCGGTTCAGAGTGCCAACTGCTCTTGCAGAGGACCCGGGTTCGATCCCCAGCACCCACATAGAGGCTGAGAACCGTCTTTGACTCCAGTTCCAGGGGAATCCGACACCTGACGACCTCTTCTGACCTCCATGGCAGTGCACAAACCTACATGCAGACAGTACATTCATACACACAAAAAAAATAAATAAAATTTAAAAAAAAAAAAAAAAAAAAAGGAAAGTAGGACCGCAATAAGGAGGCCATACTTGTTTTCTATGGAAAAAAAGATGTTAGGACATAGGCTATTCAGTGATATGTTAATTTTCACAAGGTTTAACTAACATTAACCTTGGGTTTTGTTTTGTTTTCTATTGCTGGGGGATTGAGTTTAGGATTTCTCACATGCTAGACAGTATTACAAATGAGCTATAGATTATATTAACTGATATGTTAACTGAGTTATGTTAACTGCTAAATTTTTTTTTTTTTTTTTGAGACAAAGTCTCAAAAAGTCCCAGCTGGCCTGAACTTCATCTGTAGACCAGCTGGCTGGTTGAACTCACAGAGATCTGCCTGCCTCATAGCCCTTTCGAACGTCTGCGGTTTAAGCTGTGGGGCGTTACACAATAGAGCCGTGGACGACTAATACGTATGAAAAATAAAGACATTTTACTAATGTTTCTACATTTATCATTTTTTTCTTGTAAAACAGAATAATTGTGGTATCATCTATAGGGACCTTTTTTTTTTTTTTTTTTTTTTGAGATAGGGACTTCCTATAGTCCCGGCTGTCCTGGAGCTCCCTATGTAGACCAGGCTGACCTCAAAATCACAGAGATCTGCCTGCCTCTGCCTCCCAAGTGCTGGGATTAAAGGTGTGCGCCGCCATGCCCAGTGGATCTGTTCTTTTTATTTCCATTTTTTTGTTATTTTTGTTATTTTTTAAATTAATTTATATTTTTTTAATTTTTAATTTTTTATTTATTTCTGTGTGTATGAATGCACTGTCTGCATGTAAGTTTGTGCACCCATGTCGTGCAATGCCTCGGAGGTCAGAAGAGGATGTCAGATTCCCCTGGAACTGGAGTTCTCCTGGAATTGGAGTTACAGACGGTTCTCAGCCGCCATGTGGGTGTTGGGGATCAAACCCGGGTCCTCTGCAAGAGCAGTAGGCGCTCTTAACTACTAGGCTATCTCTCCAGCCCCTCTTTTTATTTCCATTTTAAAATTACATTTACTTACTTGTGTTATTTATTGGTGGAGGAGTGGGCTGGGTATGTCCACAATGTACATGTGGAGGTCAGGGGAGTTGTTTCTTTCCACATGGTCGGAGTTGTCAAGTTTAGTGGAAAGCATATTTACCCCTTGAGTCATCTGGCTGGCCCCTGTTCTTTTTTCAACAAATATATATATATATATATATATATATATATATATTTATTTATTTATATAAAATTGTGTGTGTGTGTGTTTACTTACATCCCTATGGGGTCAGGAGTGTTGAGTCAGCTGGAACTGGAATCACAGGCAGCTATGAGCCGCCACATGGATGCTGCGAACTGTACTCCAGTCTTCCCCAAAGCAGAGCAGCAAGAGCTCTTAATCTTTGAGCCTTCTCTCCAGTGCCCCCTCTTTTTTCCTTTTAAAGATAGTGTGTCATATGACACAGGTTGCGGTCAGATCTCACAATGTAGCCTAGGATCATCCTGAACTCCTGACCTTGTTTCTACCTCTGGAGTGCCATTACAGGAGTGTGCCACTAAGCCTGGTTAATGCAGTGCTGAGGACTGAACACAGTTCTTCCTAAGCTAGGCAAGCACTCTACCAACTGAGCTACATTCCTAGCTAAGTGGTCTGTTCTTAACTTTAGTTATTGTGTGGACTTCTTTGGCAGTCTGGTAAAGCCTTGGGACTCTACTATACATGATTTTTTTTGGGGGGGGGTCTTTTTGAGACAGGGTCTCCCTGTAGCCATAGCTGTCCTAGAACTCACTCTGTAGACCAGGCTGGACTTGAACTCACAGAGATCCACCTGTCTCTGCCTCCCGAGTGCTGGGATTAAAGGCGTGTGCCACCACAACTGGCAATAAATGATTTTATTTTTATTTTACTTTCTTTCATCATTTTTTTTTTTTTTGTCTTTCTGAGACAGGGTCTCCCTTTAGTCCCAGATGGCCTAGAGCTCACTTTGTAGACCAGGCAGGCCTTGAACTCACAGAGATCCACCTGCCTCTGCCTCCCAAGTGCTAGGATTAAAGGCATGCACCACCACACCCAGCTCTATTTTATTTTTTTAATGACTGTAGTAATCAGTTTATTACACAGATTAATCATTCTTGAACCTACAAGCTCCAGAGGAGCAACTGGGTCTTAAATATACACAAGTATTTCCATCAAATGAGTTTTCATCCTTACATCCAAATAGACCTAAAGCAGTTAAAAACATAAGAAAACTAAGAGCTATTAGCTATGCATTAACTGAGAAACGACATTGTATTAGTGACTTTTCTTTTGCTGTGATAAAACCACCATGAGCAAGGGAACTTATAAAAGGAAGAGTTTATTTGAGCTTACGATTGACAGTTCCAGGGAATCAGAGTCCATTGTGGCCAGAAGCATGGTGGCCGGGTCTGGGGCAGAAAGCCAAGGGTCACAACTTGCAATGAGCACAGGAAGCAGAGCAAGAGAGACTGGAGACCACAAGGCTTGTTAAACTCACTAAGCCTGCCCCCAATAACGTACTTCCTCCAGCATGGCCACACCTTCTAAGACCTCCAAGAACAGTGCCACCAACTGGAGACAAAATGTCTGAATACTTAAAGCCTATGGGGGACACTCATTCAAACCACCACATTCCACTTCCTGGCCCCCATAGACTCCTGACCATATAAAATGCAAAATGAGGGGCTGGAGAGATAGCCTAGCGGTTAAGAGCACCAACTGCTCTTGCAGAGGACCTGGGTTCGATCCCTAGCACCCACATGGCGGCTGAGAACCATCTGTAACTCCAATTCCAGGAGAACTCCAGTTCCAGGAGAATCCAAGACCCTCTTCTTCTGACCTCTGTGGCATTGCACGACACGGGTTCACAGACCTGCATGCAGACAGTACACTCATACACATACAAAAATAAATAAATAAAATGCAAAATGCATTTAGTCCAACCTTAAAAGTCCCCATAGTCTTTACCAGTTTCAATGCCATTCAAAAGTCTACCATCCAAAGTCCCTTCTGAGACTCAGGCAAATCTCCTAACTGTAAGCTCCTGTAAAATCAAAAGACAAATTACAAACTACCAACGTACAGTGGAACTAAATACACATTCCCATCCCAAAAAGGAGGAATAGAGGCTAGTGAGGAAATACTGGACCAAAACAAGACTGAAAACCAGCAGGGCAAACACCAAGTCCTGTAGCTCCATGTGCGACTTCTGGGACTTGACTTCCAAAGGGCTTAGATGGCTCAGCTCTTCCAGCTTTGCTTGCAACATACATCTCTTTCATAGGCCGGTACCACTCCCTGTATGCAGCTCTCCTTGGCAAATATCTCACAGGTCTGGCATCTCGAATGTCTTCTTGGGGTCTCCGCTGCCAACCAGACTTCACATTCACAGCTTCATGCAATGGCCTATCAGGGCCTTCTTTATTCAGAGACGCCCCTGCTGCACTCTGCCTGACCTCTGTGGCTCTCTGAAACCGTGGAGGAAGAACTGATGACCCCTTCACTCTTGCAAACCTCATGCCTCTAAAGCCAGTACCACGTGAATTAAACTGCCAAGTTTGCCTGCAAGTTTGGGATGTACCCTGGCCTATTTCAACCACATTTGCAACTTTTCTCTGCTCTGAACTTGCTGGAGTAGACCACTGTGACCGTAGAGTATCAAGGCAAATGCTGTCATTACTGTTAATACTCGGATGATAAATTCTTATTGAAAAATGCAACCTTAACTGGTTTGAAGGGGTAATCTGTTGGGAAATGAATTGTCAAGAAAAATACTCCACCCTGATAGCGGCTGTCATTTGGCCCCATTATTGTAGTTTGCCAGTGAAACACATCTCCAACAGGACCTGCTGAAGGAGCTCTTGCCAGGTCATTCAATTCCTTGTGGATTCTCTTAAGAGCCATGGTGGGAGACAGTGGCGGTGGCCCGGGGCGTGGGATGGGGGCACAGGGGAGGGACAGGGAAGGGACGAGGGGGCCTGAGGCCGCCTTCCTGGTTAGGAGTCAGCATAAGACCTGGCGTTCTGGGGCGCGGACCCAACAGGCTGAGGGCCAAGGCCTGCTCCACTTCCGGGCCTGCCGCAGTGGTCACCACATCACCCAACGGCGGCCCCTTTATGCGCTACTCAACAAATGATTTTAAACACATAAATTAGACTTTGAAAGAAACCGTTATTTTGAAAATAAACGTCTAAATTTATGGACCTGAATTCAATCCATAGATTCTTTTGGAATGCTTACTTTAGTCAATTTAAGAACTCTTTTGGGGAAATGAGAGGAAACGTGAGGTAAGTGTTGCCTCACTGTGATATTTACCCTATGTTGTCTTATGTAGTATCTTTAAAACCCAATAAAGGGGAAATCATTAAGATTATGCACTGCCCCAATTGCCCAAACTGACTCCATTTTATTCCAGCGGACTTCTGCTTCATCTTGGCTTCTGCCCACCCCCACTCCCACCCCTGGCTCCTGTTAATCCCACACAGCCAAGCAGAACTGCCCAATGAAGGCTGCACTTGCGGTTCTAGGAGCACACTGTTTCTACAATACCAGAAAACTTACATTCCGCCAGGTAGAGCTTCTCTCCCAGCTACACTTGCAGATCCAGGAATCCCAATGTTTCTGCAATTCTAAGAAACTTGTTTTTCCTAACTGAAACTTAGGAACATTTTGTAAACTGAAACTTTTTATTAACTGAGGCCCCTGGTATAGTGTAACCATGGTTTATTGGCTTTGTCCCTAGCATGACATAATTGTAGTTTTAAGCTTTATAAACCCTGCTGTGCTTTTCCTCATGGTTGAGAGTACTTGGGGGGCATGTGCTGGTCTTGACTGAGAGCTAGCAAAGGACTGTTAATTAGATCATCAGTATGTGGCATTCCTCTGTGCTTGGCACTGGGTGTAACAATTACATGGAGATAATGTAGGCACTCAGAGGTCAAGCTAATTTGCCTCATTTCACTGAGTCACAGAATTACTATCATAGTCAGTCTGACCTATGGATCCATTTCACCTACTTGGTAGCTAAATTTTGAGACAGGAGGTGTGTATGCGTGGCTAGACTACAATCTCTTGATAGTAATAGCAGCTTCTATTTCTTGACCTTAGGGAGAACAAGAAGGAAGAGAATCACACTGAAAATTTTAGAAGAAAAGGTGGGAATAGCTGTGTAACTGATTATATCCTGTTTTGGTCAATAGGCTGATGTCCAGTACCACCATTATTCCACCATAATCCAAAGGCTAAATTTTTTGTTGTTGTTCTTCTTTTCGAGACAGGGTCTCCCAGTAGCCCAGCTGTCCTGGAACTCACTCTGTAGACCAGGCTGACCTTGAACTCACAAAGATCGCCTGCCTCTGCCTCCCAAGTGCTAGGATTAAAGGCGTGCGCCACCACGCCCCGCCCAAAGGCCAAATTTTACACCTGTTAAACTCAAGCACAGGCATTTGAACTACTTCTACTATGAAATGTGAGTGAAGAATGTCTTTTTTTTTTTTAGAATGTGTCATTTCTAACTATAAGCAGTGTTCATAGCTGTAATCCCACTACTTGGAGGCTAAGAAAAGAGGACTACTGTAAGTTTGAGGTCAGTTTATTCTAGATAGCAACTTTGAGGCCATGCATGGCTATACAGCAAGATTCTATCTCAAAAACCAAACCAAAACAAAACAAATGAGAGAGAGAGAGAGAAAGAGAGAGAGAAAATGTAGGGGGTGAGGGAATCAAGTCTCTGTTCCAAATCAAAGCTGCTTATCAGCCTTGATCTTAAAGACGGCGTGGATGACACATGGATCTGAAGTAGACTTTTATTTTCTGAACCATGACATTTTAGGGTTACTTGTAACTACAGCTTAATTTTTCCTACAGTAACACAGAATGGGACTATCTTGAAACTTCCCAGTGTCTAGAATGAATAACTGTGTTCTATGGATATGGCAGAGCTAGTATTTGGTAATAAGTTAGGGAAAGAATCACAGGGCTGGAGAGATGGCCTAGCGGTTAAGAGCATCAACTGCTCTTGCAGAGGACCTGGGTTCGATCCCCAGCACCCACATGGCAGCTGAGAGCCGTCTGTAACTCCAATTACAGGAGAACTCCAGTTCCAGGGAATCTGACACCCTCTTCTTTTTTTTTTTTATAGCCCAAATCACTTTTTATTAGTTTTTTGAAGTTAGCGTACAATAAAACATGCTTAATTTTGACATTTTCATACATATATGTTACAATTCTTTCTTTTGTCTTCCCTGCCTCTCCTTCCCTCCTCTTTGGTACCCTTTCTGCTCCCAAATACCTTTCTTGTGCTTCATGTCACAAGTACTGCCTGGCTTCTTTCTCCCTTCCCCTTCAAGTTCTCTTCTTCCCATCTTCAAAGTCCCCTCTCCTCCTTCATGACCCCCCCACACAATTATATATTAACTAATATGACTTGACACAATTGAATATTAACTAATATAATTTTGACGTAAAATAAGCCAGAGCAATTTTTAATTTGGAAACTATGTCGTGCCTTTCAGTAAAGAGGAGAATCGTAGCCGGGCGTGGTGGCGCACGCCTTTAATCCTAGCACTTGGGAGGCAGAGGCAGGCGGATCTTTGTGAGTTCAAGGCCAGCCTGGTCTACAGAGTGAGTTCCAGGACAGCTGGGGCTACAGGGAGACCCTGTCTCGAAAAGACCAAAAAAAAAAAAAAAAAAAAAAAAAAAAGAGGAGAATCGTGACACCCTCTTCTGACCTCCGCAACATTGCACAACACGGGTGCACAGACCTGCATGCAGACATTACATTCGTACACATAAATAAATAAATTTTAAAAAATTAAAAAAAAAAAGAATCACATAGTAGCTTTTAAGAATGGATCAGGGGGGCTGGAGAGATGGCCTAGTGGTTAAGAGCGCCGACTGCTCTTGCAGAGGACCCGGGTTCAACCCCCAGCACCCACATGGTGGCTGAGAACCATCTTTAACTCCAGTTCCAGGGGAATCTGACGCCCTCTTCTGACCTCTACGGCTTTCCACTACACGGGTGCACAAACCTACATGCAGACAGTACATTCATACACATAAACATAAAAAAATAAATAAAATTAGAATGCAATTGTTGCTATTTAAAAAGAAAAGAGTGGATCATGATAAATGAGCCAAAAATAAAACATTTACTGGAGTTGTAAAAGAACTGGAAACTCTTTTATTTTATTTTATTTTAGGCCCTTAGGGGATCACGGAGGGTACTTAATTGTTTACTCAGTCAATCCCTAGGTGACTAATAATCCTTCAGTAATACCCATCAGATGTTATGACAAATGGGGAGACTCATGAGGGAGGGTGGTTTCTGTGGCTGGCCACGTGGAGACCTGCACGCCTCTCCAGCATCACTTACCTGGAGAGGCTGCTCTGCCAGCTACTGTTTTTTTCTCCCTTCCCAAACAGATACAGATTTGTCTCTAGCTGTACTGCCCCAAGAACTGGAAAATCTAAGAAAAGAATTTTTCTCTATTTTTTTCTTTAACAGAGCACATGCTTTGAATTTACAAGGCCTTGGGTTCAATCCCTAGTAAATCCAAAGAAAAAAAGTATTAACAGAATTAGGTAACCATCCTTACAGTCTAATACAGTCTAATTTAAGAATATTTCCATTACTCTAAAACATGTAATCTCATCTCCTATTTAGACTATGCTACTTGACTTCCATTATTGGCTTACCTGGATCAACCCTTGTAGAAGAATAAAACTAAACCCCTACCTTTCACCTTATACAAAAATAAACTCCAAATGGATCAAAAACCTCAATGTGAAACCTGAAACTCTGAAAATGATATAAGAAAATGTTGGTACTAACCTACAAGACATAGGCATAGGAAAAGACTTTCTAAATAAGATAGCAGCTACACAAAAAATAAGATCAACAATTGACAAACGGAACCTTAGTAAACTCAAGAACTTCTGTACAGTGAAAGAAACAATCAATGAAGAGAAAACCCACAGAGTAGGAGGAAACCTTCACCAGTGATACAACTGACAGAGCATTAACTTCCAGAATATATAAACTACTCAAAAAACAAAGAAGAAAACAAATGACTCACTCAAAAGATGGAGTAAAGAGCTGAACAGAGTTTACCAGTAAGGAAGTAAAGATGGCTGAGAAACATAATAAAAAGTGTTCAACACCAATAATAATAAAGGAAATGCAAATTAAAACCACTTTAAGATAGAATCTCACTCCAATAAGACTGGCTAGGATCAAGAAAGCAAAAACACCAAATGCTGGAGAGGTTGTGGAGAAAGGGGAACACTCATCCACTGCTGGTGGCAACGTAAACTCCTACAACCACTATGGAAAGCAGTGTGGAGAACCCTTAAAAGACTCAAAATGCTGGATTTGATGGCACATGCCTTTAATCACAGCAGGGGCAGCAAATCTCTGTGAGTTCAAGGCCAGTCCAGTCTACATAGAGAGTTCCAGGCTAGCTGGAGCTCCAGGAAGACCTGGAGTTGTAGAACTTGAGTTATGTGGACTGTTAGTAACAACTGGGGGCTGGGAACTGAATCCAGATCCTCTGCAAGAACAGCCAGTGCTCTTTTAACGGCTGAGTTCCATACTTTTGTTGTTGTTGGGTTTTTTTTGTTAGTTTGTTTTTTGTCTTTTCGAGACAGGGTCTCCCTGTAGTCTCAGCTGTCCTGGAACTCACTCTGTAGACCAAGCTGGCCTTGAACTCACAAAGATCCGCCTGCCTGCCTCTGCCTCCCAAGTGCTAGGATTAAAGGTGTGCGCCACCACTCCCGGCTGTTTTTTTTTTTTTTTGGTCTTTACACCAGGAAATTATTAAAAGTGACTCACTGAGTAAAAGCATGTGCTGCCCGACCACCTGAGTCCCATCCCCTGGACCACGTGGTGGAAGGAGAGCACAGGCTCCTGACGTTCTCTGACCTCCACACACTTCCTGGCTCACAGTCCCAGCCCCCCTACACACACACACACACACACACACACATGCACACACACACACACACACACGAATAAATAAATAAACAAATAAATAAATAATTTAACTTAAAATTTAAAAATAAAGCCGGGCATGGTGACACATGCCTTTAATCCCAGCACTAGGGAGACAAAGACAGATGGATCTCTGTGAGTTCAAAGCCAGCCTGGTCTACATAGTGAGTTCCAGGACAGCTGGGGCTACAGGGAGACCCTTTCTCAAAAACAGAAAAAAAAATTAAAAATAAAATAGCAAATTTTGTAATATGTATTTTACCACATTAACCAAATTTAAAAGGGGGCCAATGGAGAGTCACAAGAGAAACAAAACGTATAAGACCCTCTGCTTATACTTGGAGTTCAGATAAACACTCAGCTGGCCCTGCACAGTGCTTAGGACATACCTAATNTTTTATTTATTTTATTTTAGGCCCTTAGGGGATCACGGAGGGTACTTAATTGTTTACTCAGTCAATCCCTAGGTGACTATAATCCTTCAGTAATACACCTCAGATGTTATGACAAATGGGGAGACTCATGAGGGAGGGTGGTTTCTGTGGCTGGCCGGTGGAGCCTGCACGCCTCTCCAGTATCACTTACCTGGAGAGGCTTGCTCTGCCAGCTACTGTTTTTTTCTCCCTTCCCAAACAGATACAGTTTTGTCTCTAGCTGTACTGCCCCAAGAACTGGAAAATCTAAGAAAAGAATTTTTCTCTATTTTTTTCTTTAAACAGAAGCAACATGCTTTGAATTTACAAGGCCTTGGTTCAAATCCCTAGTAAATCCAAGAAAAAAAGTATTAACAGATATTAGGTAACCATCCTTACAGTCTAATACAGTCTAATTAAGAATATTTCCATTACTCTAAAAATGTAATCTCATCTCCTATTTAGACTATGCTACTTGACTTCATTATTGGCTTACCTGAGTCAACCTTGTAGAAGAATAAAATAAACCCCTACCTTTTCACCTTATACAAAAATAAACTCCAAATGGATCAAAAACCTCAATGTGAAACCTGAAATCTCTGAATGATATAAAGAAAAATGTTGGTAGTTAACCTACAAGACATAGGCTAGGAAAAGACTTTCTAAATAAGATATGCAGTACACAAAAAATAGAACAACAATTGACAAACGGAACCTTAGTAAACTCAAGAATCTTACAGTGAAAGAAACAATCAATGAAGAGAAAACCCACAGAGTAGGAGGAAACCTTCACCAGTGAATACAACGACACGAGCATTAACTTCTCGAATATATAAACTACTCAAAAAACAAAAGAGAAAAAATGACTCACTAAAAAGATGGAGTAAAGAGCTAACAAAGTTTACAGTAGGAAGTAAAAGATGGCTGAGAACATAATAAAAAGTGTTCAACACCATATAAAATAAAGGAAATGCAAATAAAAACACTTAAGAATAAAATCTCACTCCAAAAAGACTGCTAGGATCAGAGAAGCAAAAACACCCAATGCTGGAGAGGTTTGTGGAGAAAGGGGAACACTCATCCAACTGCTGTGTGCAACGTAAACTCCTACACACCACTATGGAAAGCAGTGTGGAGAACCCTTAAAAGACTCAAAATCGGATGTTTGATGCGACAGTGCCTTTAATCACAGCAGGGGCAGCAAATCTCTGTGAGTTCAAGGCCAGTCCCAGTCTACATAGAGAGTTCCAGGCTAGCTGGAGCTCCAGGAAGACCTGGAGTTGTAGAACTTGAGTTATGTGGACTGTTAGTAACAACTGGGGGCTGGGAACTGAATCCAGATCCTTGCAAGAACAGCCAGGTGCTCTTTTAACGGCTGAGTTCCATACTTTTTGTTGTTGTTGGGTTTTTTTTGTTAGTTTGTTTATTGTCTTTTCGAGACAGGGTCTCCCTGAGTCTCCGCTGTCCTGGAACTCACTTGTAACCAAGCTGGCCTTGAACTCAAAGATCGCGCCTGCCTGCCTCTGCCTCCCAAGTGCTAGGATTAAAGGTGTGCGCCACCACTCCCGGCTGTTTTTTTTTTTTTTTTTTTTTTTTTTTTCTTTTGAGACAGGGTCCCGTAGTCCCAGTGTCCTGGAACTCACTATGGTAGACTAGGCTGGCTTGAACTCACAGAGATCCGCTCTCTTCTTGCCTCCCAAGTGCCTGGGATTAAAGGTGTGCACCACCACACCTGGCCCCTATACATATTTTTTTAAACTATGTATAAAGGCATTTTAAAAATTGTATATGATAGGTAATCTCTCTACCACTGAGATATATCCTCAAGTCTATACTTTTTGTTTTGATCTAAGGAGAAATGTGCAAAGGATTTAAGTAATGAAAAAGGCCACAATTTAATCCTATAAAAAGCTATTCATTCTTTTTTAAATAAACATTTATTCTGAGTATTGCATGAATGTGTTATGGAGATCAGAGGACAATTTCAGGACCCAGGGACTGAATTCAGTCATAGTTTTGGTGCACACACTTTTATCTACTGAAATTTCAAAAGACCCTCCATTCCTTCTTCTCCAAATTTCGTACCAGTGTGGCTTTTTTTTTTTTTTTTTTTTTTTTTTTTTTTTTTTTTTTTTTTTGTCTTTTCGAGACAGGGTCTCCCTGTAGCCCCAGCTGTCCTGGAACTCACTCTGTAGACCAGGCTGGCTTTGAACTCACAAAGATCCACCTGCCTTTACCTCCCAAGTGCCACCATGACCGGCTGTTTAATTCTAATATGTAGTTCATTTGTTACTTGTGCATGACTACGACAAAATAACAAACAGAAACTTAAGGAAGGAAGGATTTATTTTAACTCATGGTTTCCAGTCATCTTAAAGAGGATGTGGACAAAGCAGAGCTATTTAATTCGTGGCAGGCTAGAAGCAGAATGGAGCCAAGACAGAAAGGGTTCACAACAAAAGATAGCTCCCAAGGACAAACCTCCAGTGATCAACGAGGCCCCACCTCGCACAGGTCTACCACTTCCCAGTAGTCTACACAAAGTTTGAATCCACCAAGGGATTCATCTATTCATTAGGCCAGAGCCCTCATGATCTCCTAGATATTTCTCAATCTAATCACGTTCACAATCAGTATTAACTGTCATGTGAACTTAATGTGTGTTCACTGAGTTGAAAATTCCCAAATGGTTTTTCAAGTTTAGAACTATGATAGCCAAATTTATTCTTCACAGTAAAGTAGTGAGAAAGATTTTTTTTCTTTTTCTTTTTTTTTTTTTTTTTTATGTGTACGAATGTACTGTCTGCATGTAGGTCTGTGCACCTGTGTAGTGCAATGCCGCGGAGGTCAGAAGAGGGTCTCAGATTCCCCTGGAACTGGAGTTCTCCTAGAATTGGAGTTATAGACAGTTCTTAGCCACCATGTGGGTGCTGCGGATTGAACCCCTGTCCTCTGCAAGAGCAGTCAGTGCTCTTAACCGCTAGGCTATCTCTTCGGCCCCTGTGAGAAATATTTTTAAAAAATATTTTTTATGTATATGTGTGTCTACATGTGGGTATGTGTAAATGAGAGCAAGGGTGTTTAGAGTTCAGGAGAGGGTGCCAAATCCCTTGGAGCTAGAGTTATAGGCAGTTGTGAGCTGCCTGGTGTGGGTGCTGGGAACTGAACTCAGGTCCTCTGCAATACAAGCTCTTAACTGCTGAGCCATCTCTCCAGCCCCCATGAGGAAGATTTAAAAATGACATTAAAGCTCATTTAAAAAATCATTTTACTGAATTTTCCACTTAAAAAATATGCATACCCATTCCAACTTGGGTCCAGCAGAATGGTTCCCACAAAGAAGGATGCCGAGAAGAAGGTCCATTCTGCCATCAAGGAGGTGGTGACCAGGGAATACACCATCAACATTATTCACAAGTACATCTATGGAGTGGGCTTCAAGAAACATGCCCCTCAGGCACTCAAAGAAATCCAGAAATTTGCCAGGATGTGCACCTTGATATTAGATGTGCACATTGATACCAGGCTCAACAGAGCTATCTGGGTCAAAGGAATAAGGAATGTTCCATATTGTATCCATGTTCAGTTGTCCAGAAAACATAATGAGGATGAGGGTTTGCCAAACAAGCTGTATACTTTGGTGATTTATGACCCCATTACCACACACAAAAATCTACAGACAATGTTGATGAGAACTGCTGAGGGTCAAAATAAAGTTATAAAATTGCAATTATAGCTGGGCGTGGTGGCGCACGCCTTTAATCCTAGCACCCGGGAGGCAGAGGCAGGTGGATCTTTGTGAGTTCAAGGCCAGCCTGGTCTACAGAGTGAGTTCCAGGACAGCTGGGGCTACAGAGAGACTCTGTCTTGAAAAGACCAAAAAAACCAAACCAAAACAAACAAACAACAAACAAACAAACCTGCAATTGAGCGTGTGTGTGTGTGTGTGTGTGTGTGTGTGTGTGTATACATAATAGATGAAGGCATATTCTTACTGTAAGAAACTGATGGGCTGGAGAGATGGCCTAGTGGTTAAGAGCGCCGACCGCTCTTACAGAGGACCCGGGTTCGATCCCCAGCACCCACATGGCGGCCGAGAACCATCTGAAACTCCAATTCCAGGAGAACTCCAGTTCCAGGGGAATCCGACACCCTCTTCTGACCTCCGCAGCATTGCACGACACGGGTGCACAGACTGGCATGCAGACAGTACATTCATACACATACAGAAGTAAATAAAATTAATAAAAAAAAAATTTAAAAAAAAGAAACTGAAATAAGCTGGGCGTGGTGGCACATGCCTTTAATCCTAGCACTTGGGAGGCAGAGGCAAGTGGATCTTTGTGAGTTCAAGGCCTGCCTGGTCTACATAGTGAGCTCCAGGACAGCTAGAACTAAAGGGAGACCCTGTCTCAAAAAGACAAAAAAAAAAAAGAAACTGAAATGATATTAAGATACAGAGATAAACTGTTCAGTATGGTGGCCAATAACCATGGGTAGCTATTAAGCAATTAAAATGTCACAGATGGTCTAAATTCACATATTCTCTAAGGGTAAAAGACTTAATATACAAGAAAAAACATTTAATCAGGGGCTGGAGAGAAGGCTCAGTGGTTAAGAGTACTGGCTGCTCTTGCAGAGGACCCAGGTTTAATTCCTAGCACCTACATGGTGGTTAACAATCAGTTCCAGGAGAATCCAGTACCCTCTTCTGACCTCCGAGGGTACTCCATGACCCAGGTGCACTTACCAATATGCAGGCATTATACTCATATGCATAAAATAAAAATAGAATTTTTTTACAGCTTTTTAAAAATTTTATTATTTTTGTATGTGTACAAATGTACTGTCTGCATGCAGGTCTGTGCACCCGTGTCGTGCATTGCCACGGAGGTCAGAAGAGGGTCTCGGATTCCCCTGGAACTGGAGTTCTCCTGGAATTGGAGTTACAGACGGTTCTTCGCCGCCATGTGGGTGCTGGGATCAAACCCGGGTCCTCTACAAAAGCAGTCAGTGCTCTTAACTGCTAGGCTATCTCTCCAGCCCTGAATATTTAAAATATCTCAATCAACACTTCACATGTTAAGAGATTGTATTTTAGATATATTAGTTTAAAATATTAAGACCATTCTCGCCCATACTCCAGTAAACAACCCTAATTTATCAAACTCCTTGGGTCACACACACAAAAGACATGAAAGTAAAAGGACGCATATCAAAGTAAAAGGGGGCTAGTTGGGAAGAGGAAGAGGATTGTGGGATTGGGAGAGGGATAAGAGAAGGTAAAAGGGACAGTGAATATGATTGAAATACATTATTTATATATAGAAAATATCATAATAAAACTCATATGGCCTGGCAAGATGGCCCAGTGGGTAAAAGTGCTTGCCACCAACCCCGATGGTTTGATCCCTGGAATCCACATGGTAGAAGAAAACTGATTGTCTCAAGTTGTGTTTTGACCATCACATGTACATTGTGGTACATGTATGCCCACACTCACATACACAAACAAAGTAAATAAAAATTTAAAACCCCTCGTCCTTATGTGTACTCAATATGTGCTAATAAAAACATTAAAAATATTAAGTCACTTGCTTCCTTGCTTCCTTTTATATTTTCTTTCAATATATATTTTAATTGAATTTTTGTGGATTGCATACAATATATTTTAATCATATTTAGACCTAACCTATCTGTGCCTCTCTATAGCCCACCCATAGGCTTTCACAAATTCTATCTTATATGTTAAAGCCTACTGAGTCAAGTTGTGTATCCAGCTATTTCTCGATATGAGTTCATCCAGTGAAACCTCTTCAGTTTATCTTCCCTTAAAGATAATAAACTCTCCCTCATCCAGCAGTGATTGATTGCCAGTAGTTCTCAGATAAGTTTGAGGTCTCCTGCCCATTTCCCCAGTTCTATGCTGGCTTTTATCCGATTGCGTGTGCATGGGTCTTATGCGTGCTGTCACCATTGTTGTTAGTTCATATGAGCGAGTTCTCAGAACCCTGTAAGGCTTTGTTTCCTTATGGTCATGCACCTCCTCCCTGGCTCTTACAATTTTTCCATCTCACCTTCCACAATGGTCCCTGAGCCCTGGGTGGGTGAGGTTTAATATACAAGTCCTGGGGCTGGAGAGATGGCCTAGGTAGGGGTTAAGAGCGCCGCCTGCTCTTGCAGAGGACCGGGGTTTGATTCCCAGCACCCACATGGCAGCTGAGAACCGTCTTTAACTCCAGTTCCAGGGGAATCTGACACACCCTCTTCTGACCTCTGTGGCATTTGCATGACAAGGGTACACAAACCTACATGCAGATAGTACATTCATACACATAAAAAATAAATAAAATAAAATAAATGAAATATAGGTAACATTTAAAAAGATATACAAGTCCTAGCCAGGCGTGGTGGTGCACACATTTAATCCTAGTACTTGGGAGGCAGGGGCAGGCGGATCTTTGTGAGTTCAAAGCCAGCCTGGTCTACAGAGTGAATTCCAGGACAGCTGGGGCTACAGGGAGACCCTGTCTTGAAAAGACAAAAAAAAAAAAAAAAAATTCCTATCCAGGGAGACATATTCTGTAGTCTCTTATTCTCTCACTTCAGCCAGTTGTGGCCTTCTGTGTTCATGGCCCTCTTTGCATAAAGAAGTTTTGCTGATAAGAGTAGAGAGCTGCCTTAGTGTTCTCTCTACTACTTGCTCCACTATGTTCTGTGAGCTTTGGCTGTAGAGGCCATTGTAGATGTGTCACTTAGGGCTGGGCATCTCACAGACCCTTATTTCTGGGTGTGTGACAGCTGTGAAACTCTGTACTACACTCCATCTGTTGCAAAAGAAGCTTCGTTGATGAGTGTGACTGGTATTCTTGTCTGTAAATGTAAGGATACATATTTAGCATATAGTAAGAAATTATGTTTGCCTAGGGATGTGACAGATGTAGGGGCTTTCTCTAGGGTCTATGCCCTCTCCAGCCATGTATATTTGGCTATGTTTTAAAAAATATTTATTATTTTTATTTTATGTATATGTTTATTGCCTGCATGTATGTTTGTGCACCTGTGTCACTCAGTGGAGTCTGATCCCCTGGAACTGGAGTTACAGCCAGCTGTTAGTTACCATGTGAGTTCTGGGAATCAGGTCTTCTACAAGAACACCCAGTGTTCTTAACCACTGAGACATTTCTCTAGCCCTGTAGTTGGCTATGTTTCCAGTGCCATGTAAGCATTCCCTCCTGTTGATCGGGCTTTAAGTCCAATTAGATAGGTGTTGATTATCCCCAAGATAAAAGTGCTACTATTTTACTAATATAGTTTGCTGTGCCAGACATTGCTGTGGTTATTAGATAAGCTGAGATCAGACAATCATTTTTCTCCCTCGGCAGCTTGCACAGTAGCCTCCACAAGTATGAAAGCTTGTCTTCAGGGAGGAAGTTTCTAGGTCAGTTCTACCTCCATTGCTCCAAGTTCTGCATCCCAAGTATGTCTTGTCTTCAGCAATAGGATCTGACCTTCAAGTTCTGGGAGGTAATCAAGGGCTGTGGCAATAGCATGTGTTATTTTTAGAGTCTCTTGGACTACCCTGGCTAACAACTTGAAGACAGGTTTCTCTGTCTGGTACTATTTTCTTGTTATATTGTTACATAACCTTTAGCTCTACACATGCACTCACGTGCAGATACTGTAGGTGCATTTTTCAGTGGGCTTCGTGAACTATTCCATTTCCTTTTGTTTTTTTTCATACCATCTAAGCATTATTCTCTCTCTCTCTCTGTCTCTCTCTGTCTCTCTCTCTCTCTCCCTGTTGTACCCTTCCTCCTCCTTTCCCACGTAAAGGGCCCCCTTTTTTCCCACTCTCTCTCTCTCTTTTTTTTTTTTAATTTTATTTATTTCTTTACGTGTATGAATGTACTGTCTGCATGTAAGTCTGTGCACCCGTGTCGTGCAATGCCGCGGAGGTCAGAAGAGGGTCTCAGATTCCCCTGGAACTGGAGTTCTCCTGGAACTGGAGTTTCAGACGGTTCTCGGCCGCCATGTGGGTGCTGGGGATCGAACCCGGGTCCTCTGTAAGAGCGGTCGGTGCTCTTAACCACTAGGCCATCTCTCCAGCCCTTCCTACTCTCTCTTAAGCACCTTCTTTCCCTTTACCCCCATGGTTCCTTGTATATCCTTCCCTTCTCTCCTTCCCCGTTAAATACCCCCATTCTCCCCGTTTCCCCCTTGGTAACACTTTTCTCTCACTATCTCCCTGTCTTGTGCTCTTTCTTTCCCTTTCCTGGATCCTAAGGTTACATCAGGTTATATACTCACATATAAGGATTTGATACTAAGATCCACAAATAAGAGAGAACACACGTTGCTTGTTCTGTTGAGCCTGTGTTACTTCACTTAGTATAACAGTTCTATCTATTTACCTGAAAATTTCATGATTTCATCTTTCTTTTTACTTATTATTTTCATTTTAGTGTATGAGTATATTGCCTGCTTGTGTGTAAGTGCACCCCTGTCATGCAATGCCTGTGGAGGTCAGAAGAAGGTGTTGGGAGTCCCCTGGAACTGGAGTTAAGATGGTTGTTAGCTATCATTTGGGTCCTGGAAATCAAACCTGGGCCCTCTGTAAGAGCACCCTGTCCTCTTAATTGCTGAGCCATCTCTCCAGTCCCTATTTCATCTTTCTTTATTGCCATTCCTTTTATATTTTAGTATTACTATTAGCATATTTTAAATTATGTTTCCTTTGAGTTGCGTGTGGTGGTACAGGCCTGTAATCCTAAAACTAAAGATGAGGTACAAAAGCAGATTTTTATCCACTCAAGAACTGAGACTCAGCCAGGCATGGTAGCACATGTCTTTAATCCCACACTTGGAAGGCAGAGGCAGGTGGATCTCTGTGAGTTCAAGGTCAGCCTGATCTACATAGTGAGTTCATGGCCAACTGGGGCTACAGAGACCCTGTGTCAAAAAGACAACAAAAAAATGAGACTTTTAATCAGCATTTGTTTTCATTTTTATTTTTTGGGTCTTTTTGAGACAGGCTCTCCCTGCAGCCCCAGCTGTCCTGAAACTCTCTATGTAGACCAAGCTGGCCTTGCACTCACAGAGATATGCACCTGCCTTTGCCTCCCAAGTGCTGGGATTAAAGGCATGTGCCACCATGCCTGGCCAGTTAATCAGCATTCATATCAAATTATGTGGCCTGCCATGTACATTTACCTTAATTTATACATTTCACAACTACATGAAATTGCCTACTTTTGAGTTAACTTATGGCAAAAATAAAAATACTTAGAAAACTAAATATTAGCAAAAAAAAGAAATTTTGTACTTAAGAGTCACAAAACATCTTCTATCTCCCCTTAATTTGCTGAGTATATTTTGAAAGCTTAATATTGTTATATAATTTAATACAGATTCACTTTTCAGGGATTTCTATTTGGAAATAAAGCTGTCTGACAGAATTAAAAAAAAATCTCCAAAACTAAATATTTTGATTATTTATAATTTAAGAGTCAGAGCAGATACAACTGAGAGCATTAACCTAGATTACCTATTATAAAAAATTAGTTATAAACTTCCTGCTGAGTCAGGCATTAGAAAGATAAAGGCATATATATTAAAGCATGAAGTATGTCAGAGTCTTTCTCTTCAAACTAAAGTATGGTCTTACCCTGAAAGTTTAAAGTTTAGCTGGATATACAGTACAATGACATAGAAAGATTTAGCAAGTATATAACATAAGTACCACAACCCATAAGGCTACAATGACAATCCCTGGGGAAGGTGCCACTCAAGGACAACAAAAGAGCTGATCACTAAAAGCATGGCTGCTGCTGCTTTTCTGGAGTACAGTACCCAACTGTATACCATGTGTGGTGTGGTGGATCTCTGAGCACTCTGAGTAAGTGGCTGTTGGTCCTGACAGGACTCACTGTCCCTGCCAAACAATGAATAGAGTTGGCAGCTGCCATGGAGTTTGAGCATGGCTGTATCAAGTGGGCTGGAACTAGAATATGGGTGAAGCACAGGTTTCAATGAAATCAATTTCCTGTTCATTTCTGCTCCTTAGATTTATTAATTACTTATGAACATTATTTTGACAATGTTATTGTAATCTACCAAAATGTATATTAATTTTTGTAAGAGTAAATAAATGTATCTTTAATGCTTAAAAATAAGGGGGGAGGGAGTTGTCTCCTCTCAGAGCATAAGAGAAGAAATGAGAATAATACAAAAAAGAAAAGTCCAGGAACATCTTTATCTTCTGACCACAGCCTCAAATGATTTGGATAAGTTAAATAGAAAAAAATTATTGAGTTGCTAAGTCATTTTCACACAGAGACAAAAGAAAATTAACATGCTTCTTCTTCTTCTTCTTCTTCTTCTTCTTCTTCTTCTTCTTCTTCTTCTTCTTTTTGTATTTTTGAGACTAAAGGGTCTCCCTTTATTCCCAGCTGGCCTGGAACTCACAGAGATCTGTCTGCTTCTGCCTCCCGAGCACTGGGATTAAAGGCGTGTACCACCACACCAGCAACATGCTTCTTATTCTGTATTTTGTTTAGTAAAATTACCTAAATTAAAGAAATGTGACTTGACAGTTGGGTCTCAGGGACCACAAAACAATATTCAATGCCAGTTAATTATCAGAATGTCAAGTCATAGGCCGGGCGTGGTGGCGCACGCCTTTAATCCTAGCACTTGGGAGGCAGAGGCAGGCGGATCTTTGTAAGTTCAAGGCCAGCCTGGTCTACAGAGTGAGTTCCAGGACAGCTGGGGCTACAGGGAGACCCTGCCTCGAAAAAGACAAAAAAAAAAAAAAAAAAAAAGAATGTCAAGTCATTATATTACCTAATTTCATCAGCACTTTTTTGGGGAGATCTGGATGCAAGTGCCCTGCTGTGGTCTAAACAGAGGTCTACTAATTAATCAGACTAGCCTTACAGAGTTAACTCAGTTTGAGAAGGAGCAGAGAAATAAATGCTTTGATTTTTATCTTTATTCTGAAAAGACTTTTAAAAGAGGAGGTAGGGGGCTGGAGAGATAGCCTAGCAGTTAAGAGCACCAACTGCTCTTGCAGAGGAACCGGGTCGAATCCCCAGCACCCACATGGCAGCTAAGAACCGTCTGTAACTCCAGTTCCAGGAGAACTCCAGATCCAGGGGAATCTGAGACCCTCTTCTGACCTCTGCGGCATTGCATGACACGGGTGCACAAACCTACATACAGACAAGTACATTCATACACATACAAAAATAAATAAAAAAAATTTTTTAAAAAGGAAAAAAAAGAGGTAATACAAGAAAACACTGACAACCCCCCCCCCCTTTTTTTGTCTTTTTGAGACAGGGTCTCCCTGTAGCCCCAGCTGTCCTGGAACTCACTCTGTAGACCAGGCTGGCCTTGAACTCACAAAGATCCGCCTGCCTCTGCCTCCCAAGTGCTAGGATTAAAGGTATGCGCCACCATGCCCAGCCCAAACCTCTTACTAGATAGCTGAGTTGGGAGCATGCTTGCCTAGCATGCATTTGATTCCCAGCACTACATAAAGCAGATTTGGTGGTGCACATTTTACAGCAGATTTGAATGCTGTAATCCCAGCATTCAAATTCAAAGTCATGTGACACGCAGTGCCCATGTGGGTCAGAAGAGTGGGATGGTCATTAGCCTCCAAATAGGTGCTAGGAACCAATCCTGGGTCCTGTGCAAGATCAGACTGTGCTCTTAACTGCTAAGCCATCTCTCCACCCCCTCTAATGTTTTGGCTACATTTAGTATAAAACCTGAATAAGACACAGTATAGTTGTAAAGAAGTTTATAATCTCATTGCAAGAAAGACAGAGTATGATGACTATATATAACATTAAGTATACCATACTACAGACAGTATAGAAAATTATACTACAGTTAAGAGTACGAGTTTAGAGTAAGAAATAGCTGGTTTAAATCTCAGATCTGTTATTTACTGCCTATGTAGATCTTTGCCAGATTACTTAACATGTCCAAGCTTTACTGTCCTTATCTACATAAGGCATCACTGACCTTGTGAGACTGCTATGAAACAAATGAAATAACCTATGTGAAGTATTTTCAGCACATTGCCCTGGTACATGATCTGTGCTCAATACATGGAAGTTATTACTAGTATCACCACTAATGTTTGAATAGCATGATATAGAAACCAAGGGTACTTTATTGTGGAGGTCAGAGAAAGTTCCCTGGGACAGATGAGAACAGAGCTGTATCTTAAGGGATAGGTAAGAATTAGCCAGAGTGGGAGACACTGTCTCAAAAATACAAACAAAACAAAACAAAACAAAACCTTAAAGAAAAGAATTAGCCAGGTAAAGAATGGTAGGAATATTGTCCCCACACAGAAGAAATGTCATGGGGAATGCAGCGCATTTATGGCAAGTCTAATGCAAGAATCTTAAGGTCCTCCTTGACCCAGCATCCTATAGCACAATCCATTCTCCCTTCTCAGGTTTTACAAGCCATCCTCCCAGAAATACTTTCTCTACTCCTAACAACTATGCTCAATTTTCCCTTTAAGGATCATTAAGCCCTACAAATGAAGGTGAACCAGGAGCCTCTAAACCATGGAAGATCTGGTTTGTTTCCTTCTCTTTTTCAAATATGAAAAGAGATGCTATGAGAGGTTGTATAGCTAAGTGGCTAGGGGTATGGGCTATCTACTCTTGCTTAGTAAGACTATCTGGGTTTAAATCCTGGCCCCACAATTAAGACACTATGAGCTAGTTTCTTTACTCCTGTGTGCTTGCTTATTCTGTGGCCCCTATCTGTTGAATGGGGTAGGGGTAATAACAAGCCCTATCTCTTAAGATTATTGAGTCCATTTTATTGAGGACTAAGTCAGTCCATGTATGAAAATGAGGAGAAATAAGTCCTAGCTAACATTACCCACCTAGATTAAAAGTGTATGTTTTATAGCCAAAACAGCCTTAAGAAAACAGAGAAGGTATTACATTAGAAATGGGGTCATCTGTGGGGGTAGAGGAAGAAGTTAGAATCAAAGGACAAAAACAAAGAAAATTAATATTTGTTGATTTCCTATGAGGTACCCAAAGTAGTACATTCAAGATTTCCTTGTCTTTTTCATCTGATCTTAACAACAGCACTACTAACTAAATATACTGACCCAGTGTACTAGTATATACATGGGGGCTCAGAGATATCAAGAAATGTAGACAGGACCAGGGTTCAAATTTGTGGATTAAATAGTAATGTAGTTGCTTCTTTATACCTTCCCAGGCCTCTGGAAAATTATGTCATGCTTGCTATTGCTAAAAACAAAACAAAAAACCCTGAGTGCTCCCTCATTTCTCATATGATTCTAAAGATCTCCTCCAAGATATATAAATAGGGACTTATGTTCTTTTTTTTTTTAATTTTATTTATTTCTGTACGTGTATGAAATGTACTGTCTGCATGCAAGTTTGCGCACCCGTGTCGTGCAATGCCGCGGAGGTCAGAAGAGGGTGTCGGATTCCCCTGGAACTGGAGTTCTCCTGGAATTGGAGTTTCAGACGGTTCTCGGCCGCCATGTGGGTGCTGGGGATCGAACCC